>JACJUY010001915.1:90490-121405 GCA_014220935.1 Platorchestia sp. MABIK | reverse complement strand
ACATAACATTGGTTTTGCCAGAGCATCCGTCGTTCTTGCACGTTGTCCTGACGTTATCAACAGAAGGAAAGTGATCTACTTCATCGGATCTAGCAGTTTGAGTCGACATGTTGCAATGATGGCGAATTGGCTTTTGCTTTGGTGTTACTTAGGGACATCCTCTCTTTCTGGCCACCTTTCCTGCTTGCAACAGATTAGAAAAAACTTGTATTTTGAATACTGCATACTTCTGAATCTTGCGCTTGGGTATCTCTAGAAATTTTACATCTCTTCTAAAGCAATTCCAGCTATTTAGCAAGGCCATGTACACTAAATGGAAGATTAACATCTGGTAGTACTTCTTTGACCTCAGTAAAATTCTGTACAGCAATATCATGCAGTCAGCAAGGCCAACCCCACCCATGCCTTGATTGTATTGTCCAACAATTGAAGGGTGAGAAATATCAACAACTTTTCTTTCTATTCTGGAAAATCTTTGCACCACTTTGAGAGGCTTAGCTTTGGCAAAAGTAGATACTAAGTTAACACATTTGCTGTCATACCACTCTACATCCCATCTAATTCATAACTCTGTTTAAAACTAGGAAACTTTGTCTCATCTAACCCACTTCTTTTCATCCATTGCGGTTGGGAGGAGTTTCTCGTGGTAGCTCTCCCTCTTCTGCTTGTAGAAGTAGACTCAATTTCTTCAACTGGTGCATCAATTTTTATAACACATTCACTTTCCTCCATGGATGCATCTTCCAAATTTTTAGCATTGACTCTGTCAATGGGCATGTCTGCAAAACAGAATACTATCAGTCAAAATAATTATCTGATTTCAGTGACAAAATCCTGTAGAGCAAACATCTACTAAAGATACCCGCCTATGAAAAGTCTGTCAGGCTAAATTCCTAGAACTGTAAGCAGTGTAGAGAATGATAAGACCTAATAGCAGTCTAGCGTATAAGCTAAACTGAAACATGGTTATTTCCATGAAAAGCATGAATCTGAAATTGTTTCACTTCATTCTGAAGTAGACCCTGAAATATTCATTCTTACGGACTTGTTGGTGAAAAGTATGGGTCTTGTACTGAGTCATCATCACAACGATTGGATGTTCCATTTCATCATTACTATCCAACGTGTCTACAGGCAATGCTGCTGCTTTTCCTCTCGCACTCAACGTTGAATTTCTCCCACCACAAAACAACACAGTTGACATCTCTGGAAGAAAAAAAGGGCGAATATATTCATACCAATTCAAAGTTAATTATGTATTGAAGATCATGCCATTTTGAAAATGAAAATAAAAATTATGCTTTTACCAAATAAATAATTTGCATGCTTATCCTAAATTTTAAAAATCAACATTTTGCAATTAGCTAATTCAGATGACATGTGAAGTATCTGGAAATCGAGGGAGGCATCATATAATATATTGAAGTTCAGGCCCTAAAAAAAGTGAAAATAGTCCAAGACAAAAAAAAAACACTTAATTTAATGCATAGCCATATGTCTATACATAATATTTGATAAACTGTTACAGGCTGAAAGTACATTTCATGTGTGCATTTCAACAATGAGTTTCAGGCATGCATGAAGTAAATTCATCTGAGTATTTTTGCAATACCTACGTATATAAATTACTTAGCTCATGAAATAAAATACCTATAAATATATATACCACACTCCTATACAATTTTTCTATTAGAAAATGCATTAGTTACATCCTATAGTTATTGTATTCTGAAAGTTTTTACAAATTCTTTGCCAGCATTTTCTAGATTAAAAATAGAATTTGGCAACAGCAAGAAAAATGAAAAATATTCAGTACACATGCAACTATACAAAGACAAATTTGAGCTAAAACATGCGCGTGTATGCTATTAATTAAAATTGCGATCAATTGGTACAAGAAATACAGTAAAACTCATTTTTTTTACAATTCAAATTTTTAGAGTTATTCCATTTTCTTACTGTATGAGAGAAAGGACTATTTTGTCCAGTGTTATTTACAAAGATTGAATTTTGTCAAGGACGTATGCATCTCCATGTTTACAATAGCCGTTGCCTACAAATTTTTACCTCAACACTATATTTCTTCATTGTAGCATAAAGTTCCAGTATCTAAGTTGCCATGGTAATTTTAATATAGTTCCACTTTACCTGTATGTTCCTCCATGTCTTAGTAATTGCAAGAGAGTGCAGCCTTTCTGTAACACCACCTTCTTTGATGATAATTAGCTCCACACTGATTTTTTCTGTTACATATAGGTGGCACCAATTGCCTCTTCGTTGAACTCTATACCGGATGAGTTTGTCCTTAGCTGTGTATGTCTAGACAACTTTTTTTATAGCCTATATAACCTATTTTAAAATTGCCAACAAATTTGTCTTATTGGGTCATATAAGGTTAATCCTTTTGATATTATAATTGAAAAAAATAATTTTTCATACTTTTTATGCTGAATTTGAGGAAATTTGAATTTCAATCAAGGTATACTGCTCATAAAAGCGATTAAATATATAAAATGTAAATAAATTTATAGTGATACTTATATGTACCGACAGTATTTTGGAAACCCACGGTGCAACACCAATTGTGATGCAACTCTTCGTTTGGAAGCTCAAGTTGCCAGATAGAGCTGGATATCAGTGCCAGAGAGATACTAGATTGTACCACCAGCAATGCAAAGATGCAATTTGCTCTCCTTTATTTCCTGGGCCAAAAAAATGAAGAGGTTCTAATTTGTACCATCAGTATCAAAAAGGTTAAGCATCTAATCTTATCTGCAGCTAAGTAACATGTTATCTGCATTGTTTATTCCTTCTGGATGATTCAACAACTGTATCAGTGGGAATAGCACTCCTAGGGGAATAATTTGAGGTCCTAAGCTGAGAGTTGGTTGGCCTTCTTTTTGTGAAATGTGTTGAATGTTCTATGTTTTGTTGTCAAATTTAAAAATTAATTTCTTATGAATTGAGGATAAGTTTTCTAATTACTTATGAATTGAGGATAAGTTTTCTATCTGTTGATATTGAATTTCTCAAAAAAAATCAAAATAACACTTTATGCCATCTGTTTTTTATATTCTCTAGTGTAATTGAACTACATCTTTTGTGTAGTATGATTCAAGCTTGGTCTGTTTGCAACTGACTACATGCTGTGTTGTAAAGAAAGCTATTTGAAAAATATTTTATTCACATCAAGTGTGAAAAAATATTAACAAGATTCTTGTGGAAGTTGTGCTAGTTTTTATTATTTCTTTTTTTTTTTCACTGGATTATCTTATTTTTCCTGTGCATTGGGCTGCATATGATTGTGATATAGTTCTATTGCTGCAAATTTAAATTTGTATAAATTTTGTTTTTAAATAAAGCTTAGAAACATATGAAAGGGTATTATTTAATGGGATAAGTTTGTCACATAAAATATTTTCAGGTATACAAAGTTGTGTTTAACTATAAGTGAAAATTTATTTTTTGTTTGCAGAATAATTGTTATTCACAAAAAATACTGACTTAGAAACTAAATATTGCTCGTTTGCAACAACGTTGTCATAACTCAAAATAATAATTTTTGAGGAGAGGTATGTTAAACTTGCAAAACACTCTCAATATTACTCGCAGCTCAAACATAATAGCGCTCTCTAATGGTCAATTTTTGAGCTACAGTTATGATGCTGATATAAAAAAAATCAGTGTTTTAAGATATGTCTGTATGGATAACTCTAAAATCCATTTTTTTGAGTTATGATATTGCAAACAAGTAATATGTGAAAGTGATCTATCAAACAATACATTATCAGTGACATTAAGCAATAAACCAATTTCAAAGAGTAGCATTATTTTTTTAATTTCCTCTAGAGTCAGTTAAAAGATTTGTGAATTACTTGTACTGATGATTTTAGTTTTTCAAACAAACTCATTATTAGATAAACCATATGATGAAGGTATATCTGATTTTTCTTTTCAAGATGTATATTGATAATGCCAAAAAATCCGTTGCTGTGAAAAAGGGCTAAAGTTTTTACATCGTGTATGATGAAGTCATCAGTTTTTAGATGAGTTATCTTGTTGGTCAAACTGGCTCATCAGTGACTGAAACATTGAAAATATTGACAGTAATGTGGACCAATATTACAGCAGATATATTAAACTGCGCATGGCTTAGCAGGTACATTGAGCGCATGTTCAGTATGCAATCAAAAATACTGCTAGACTGACTTGAAAAAGGTGGGAAAGTCATTACAAGAAAGAAGCATTTACATTTCTTTGCACAGGGAATTTGGTAAATTTAGTTGCTTATTCTTAAATCATGTTGTCTGAGAAATGAAAACTCTTGTTCCATTATTTAGGGAAGAGTGATATTCTTAGAATTCTAATATTTCACCAATTGTACAACAGGAATTTTTGTTCTTTTCAGCTTGGTATGTTTGAAACATTGTGACTATGATCAAAACTCTTCTGAGAATATAGCTCTCATGCTAATATTAGCCTTATTTATTTTCAATAGTCAGCCATTGTAAATAACATAAATGAAATGTGCTTGCATTGTATTTTGTGCCTCATTATGCTGAGTGTAAATTGTGTTTAGGATTTGTGTTGAAATGTTTTGAATGATGTGGTTTTGTGTTAGATCAGACGAGTTCAGCGTGAGCAAGCAAAGCTCCTGCAGAAAATTGCTCTCCTGTCGCCGCGCATTGGGTCTGCCCTGGACCTCCGTGCCACTCTCCCCAACACGAACTACCCGTGAGTTGAACTGCCTCAAGTTCGTCTCTGTCTCTCCTGTCAGCTTCTACCCAAGTCTGGCCCTGGCTCATCCCTTCAAGCACAAGGGAGAGGAGGGAGTGCAGTGTCATCAGTGCACACATGGTTGTGAGTGTGCACTGCTTCAGAATATAAGTGTCACACTTGGATAAAGAGATCAGAATTTTGCTGCATTGCTGCCATGCTTCGGTACTGAGCTGTGTGGTGCCGTGCAGTGGAGGCAGGCAGCACGTCACATCAAAGTTGCAGTAGGGTTGTGGTAGTAGTGAGCAGAAGCATGGTTTTTATTCTTGCAATGCCAAGTTGGCCCTGCTGCCGCCACTGCTGGCAGTGCTTTGCGTGATGGCACCTGCGTTAACCCAAGAATCTCAGCCAGAACTACTACTGCCCTACCTGACCACTCCACCCTACACTCCTTCCCCACCCTCATTGGTGGCATCCACCTCAGCCCCACCTTGTGCCACTACATCCTCCACTTCTCCACTCAGGTCCAGTTGCACTAACATGGAAGTTCCCCCTTATGGGGGTCATGAACGCCAACACAGTCCTGCTGCTGCTCCTCTTGACACAAACACCTCTGATGATGCCCATGTCCTCAGTGCTACCAAACAAGATTACAAGATAGAGAACTTTGATGACAACAGTTCCGTCGACCAGCGTATCGTGAGTGTTGAGCCCACGCCTCCCCACAGCACGGACTCGTCTGCACCACTTTCGCCTTTGCCTGAGAAGTCCCACGCTCCTTTGTCTCCATTACAGAAGGATAAACCGTCAGCTTCTCCTGTGTCATTGTATGCACAAGCTCATCATCTCTTTCCCATCGCTACCTCCACTCATAACAGTTTGAAACTAGCACAGAACTTGCATGAAAAAGAATCTATGCCTTGTAGTTTTACTTTTGCCAGAGATGATCTTGGGTCTGTGAGTACTGCTTGCTCATCATCGCAGTTTGGCTTGCTCTCCCCAAGCTCACCGGACAAAACAGAGGCGTCACTCTCGTCTTCTCTTGCAGAAGCGCATCAAGTCTCAACACCAGAATTTTATCCCGTAAGTGTTTCTTCTTTAAGTACAACCCCCAGTGCAACTGTGGCGCCTAACTCGAGAGTGTCGGTCACAGTAACTGCTACTGCCGCTGTATCTGGTGTAGCAGTCGTATCGGATACGCCAGTTGTTGTGACCGCTTCTGCATCCGTCGTAGATTCGACTACTTTCTGCACAACGGGTGTTGCTGCAATTTCAAAGGCATTGTCGGTTAAACCAGGAACTGTAAGTGGTGTACCATCTTCTTTTGCCGCACCACTTCAAGAGTCGTCTCCAATGGGTTGCAGTGTGCCTAAAGTAGACAACCAAGTGGGCAGTCGGTGCTCGGCTCCACAGCCGAACGACACACCACCCCCACCGTACGCCACACTTTCCCTACCCTCGAAGATCGCAGCCCCTTCAGGTATATTTGATGATGGCCTTTTATCTACGCTACCCGATGATTGTTTCAGGACGCTCGACCACCTGGTCTCGGCTAACCCTGAGCTGCTCAACGAGCTCAGCAACTGCCCAGGCAGTAGCGTTAGCAACAACTTAACTGTTACCCCAACTGACGGTGAGAGCAGTGCCTCGAGTTGTGCTGGCACCACTACCTCAGCCTTCAGCAATCCTTCTCAGCTTATAGCCCCTAATACGACGCCCAATGCTGTGTCTGGATTGTCTGTTTCGTCCGAAGGATCCAACTCCCTCACTTCGTATGTCTCTGCTCAGGCGGGCCCCGTAGTCGTGCCGACGGTTACGCCTGTGGTGTTACCCATGACGCCCGAGGTGGAAGCGTCCACAATCCTCTCATCGTTGTCCGTGCGGCAGCTTAGGCTGCAAAAGCGCCAGGCGCAGCTGCTCAGAAGAGCAAGACGTTTGACTGGCCGCGGATTAGCTTCGAGTGTGAGCACGCAACTGAGTCAGCTCATCAAGTATGGTCGACCTCTTCTTATGGCTGACGTGAAAACCATGAGCGCCAACGACGTCAAGGACTCGAAGAGCGTTAATATTTTGAACGCAAGTCCTGCGGTTACGGGCTCGTTTCACCAGCCTCCGCCTCCGCGGTATGATACGGCGGCTCTCAAAGGCATGTCGACGGCTAACCTTATATCGTATGTGCGTCAAATGGAGACTCGTTCGTCGGCTGTGACAAACCAGAAGATTTTAGGTGTTGGTGAAGCTCCTACTAGTCATTTGTCAAGTGTCCCTTCTAAGACAATTGAGAATCCTTCGTCGAGTGTGAGCTTTTCTGAAAATTTGCGGTACGAGCTGCAAACGATATCCGGGGAGGTGAAGGCTTCTGCGAGACTGCATGTAGAGCATGATTCGGATGCCACTGAATCTTCCTCTGGTGGAGAATCCTGCGATGAATTTGACCAGGACTACAGCGACGAGTTGTACTCTGACATCAAACCAATGTGAGTACTGTAATGTCGATCATTGTAGTAGTACTAGTGTGCATTTTAAAATGATGACTGCGATACGACCCACCGGTGTGTCGTTCTTGAGTTTTCCAGCTACGAAACGACCCATCCAAGGGTGGTTTGAAAAATTGTTACCAATCTTTTCAAATTAATGGTGTCCAATATACCCAGTTAATGTTTGCTATTTATAATTTTTTTAAAAACTTTAACTTTAAATTTGAGTTGGATGTTTAACTTCAGTCTAACTCATCGCAGTCAACGTGTTAAACCCTAATGAATTTCGCAGCTGTTGTGATCGAATGACTGCCTTTGTTATTCATACTAAATAAAAAATGAATCGTTGGTTTATTAATAACATTAATCTTTCGTAAAAAGGTGGGCTTTATCGTTCATTAAAATTTTAGAAATTGAGTCACAGCAGTTTAGCACGACTGAAAGCTGAGCAGTAATTGTCAATGCGTGTCCATTGCGAGCATCACGTGGACATCTTCTGGCGTAAGCAAGAACATTTCCCACGATAGCCTCTCACTCTTGTTTTCAGTTCCAAGAACTCCGATTGTCTTGCTTCCGTCTGTATCATCACGGCAGTGTTTTCCGCGTTTCAATTTGTCAGGTTATGTTTTGCGACGCGTAGAGCTGTTTTGCTTGGTCCGAAAACTCGGCTCAACGTTCTCTAATCCTGCCTCAAAAGGATGTCCGCGAGCAGCTAATGCTTTCGTTTTTAATGTGCCTGTGAGATGTCCTCATACGGAAGTTCACCATTTGCGTGAGATTTTCTTCTTGTGTTTAGTTATGCAAATTGATTTATATAAAACGAAGCGTATGTGCAAAGATGAGTGAATTATCAATAGTTTAGACGTATTTATGTGTGGTCGACTTTGTGAAAATCAAAGTATGATGTTTTCTATATTTTTAAATTTAATGGAATGTATTTGCATGGGTTAAAGAACACTCTAGCTTTGAACAGATCCTGATTATTTGGTGTTAAGTGTCTCAGAACTACTAAAGCAGCATGTGGGAAGGCCTTCAGCATCGTTACTAGGTAAGTTTTGTAGAATGATCTCACGCTTATCTCTGTGGATAAGTTTTTTTCTGTTTCATACCAGTTACTTAAATTTTGAACTTCCCACGTTGTGAGCGGCCGACAAAGCAAGGAAAAATGTTGGAGAAACTTAAGTATATTATACTTGGTGAAAATTTTATATTTAAAAAATATTTAATGACAGTCGTCTGTCATGAGCCACCTGCCTTCGGTGCGGTGCCTTTTGCCATCTCAGCGTCTGGAAATTTGCTTTTATGATAACTTCGCGCGTTGGCAGCAGTTTCATTTTCTTGAAGTGAAACGAACCACGAGATGTAGCTGTGATGTTGACTGGTGCGCTTTAAAAACTGCTGGCGGACATTATTATTTTTAATAAAGAACGGAATCGTGGACGTCGCGTACGATTCGTTTGCTGCTCTCGAAAGAAAAAGAAAGTTTGAAATGGAAGCTCCTACGTTGTGAATGAAGTAATCAGTTGAATTTCATTATCATCAAAACTTGATATTTATATTGTTTAAGTTTGTTTGCCTCTTTATATTGATAAACTCTCTATTATTGTGCTGGTTGTATATATTATGGACTGTCAGTCTTTTTTTCGTGTATGTAAGAATTTTTTGTATAATTTATTTCCCCTCAGGGGGATACAACTATTGTATCTTTGGGAATTAGCACTCCCAGGGGGACGATGTGAAGGCCCGAGCTGAGAGTTAGGTAGGCCTTCTTTTTGTTGAAATAAAACGCTTTTATGTTAAGGACCATCTTTTTTTTCAGTTCACTGCTGTCCTGTTTTTTTCAGCACCTACTACTTTCTTCTTCAACTTTGATCTTGTTTCATGAACTTCTTTCTTATCTTACTGTTTCTATGCCCTTTCTGCAGAGATTTCGCGTTCCCTTTACTCCATCCTAAATAGTGCCTTCTTCCTTTCTCTCTTTGGATCGCCTTTGTTACGGATGGGGAGGCTTAAACTAACTAATAATCTAATCTAAAATTTATTTATATCTCATTTAATGAATTGTCAGCATGTTTATGTCGCGAGAATTTGTTCAGAATTTTTGTTGTTTTGTTAAGAATGTAATTTCTCATCTTCACTATGTTCACTTGTCTACTTTCGTGTTGTGATTGGTTTGAATGAGTGATGAGTGTTTTTCTCATGTGGATATTCCTGTAAATATTAGCCTCCCGCATCATCCTCTTTTTCTGTCTAATTTTTTCATGCACTAAAGTTTCAACGTTGACTAAATGGGTTGCTGAAACGCGTTCCTACCAAAAGACATGAACAGCTCTATTATGCAGATGGTCAGTAAATTATACACCTTCAAATTTTGGATTATCACCTGTAAAGTGTATGTACTACCTATGCTACCTTGATGGACCATCGATATTGTCAGTGAATTGAAATGCCTCATAATGCCATAAAATGCCTTTTTGTTTCAGTTCGACACCATTGAAGTACTGTACATGATAACTATCATTTTGGCCATTTTAAAAAGAACATGCGACTCGTAAACCAGCCGATAACAAGAACATTCTTAGTCGTTGAATCGACTCCGTAACTAACAATAATTGTACTTGTACTCTTTGCAACAGGATGATACGCATAGACGTCTATTGAAATCTCTAAATATACGGAAAACTTGTGATGTAACGGAGATCGATAAGAACCCGGTAGTATCACTTACTCTTTCCTATAATGGTAAATTTCGGCCATGGGTGGAAGTAGTGGTGAACAAAAGTGCGCAAAAGTCTTTGATTGCAACCCAAAGACCTCACGGCGCGCAGGCAGATGGTGTGTCCTTTGTAACAGGAATTTCTAAACGATTCTTTTCGGCTAGGTAGCTTGAACTGTCATCCGGAAGGATCATGTGCTTGATTGAAGTAAGCTTTGTAACTTGCATAAATGGAAGAAATAAGGGGTTGTTCACACGTAATAAGTGTTATTAATTGAAGTTGCGTAACTGAAACTAAAAATTTAAACCAACGAAGTAATTCATGTCTGTAAATTGACTCGATTCGATCATATGGTATTCTCATGCATTGGAACTAGTGACATGACGAATAACCGGAATTGTCCCGTAAGAATCGGATTATCAGAGTTTATTCGACGTATCAAAATCGGCAGCGCAACTCGGACATTTAAGGTCGATTTCATTCCCTTAAAATTGTTCTTTTTAAGCATTATACGCACATGTAAGAGCAGTTACCGAATAGCAACGCAAAGCAGCTTATGCGACCATGTTACCAATTTTATTTCTGGATGCGCCTCTGAATGAACTTGGAAAAACTTGAATTTGTGTTTAAATTATATAATTTTTTTCAATTTCCAATGCCAGTTTGTCTCCCTTACCAAGTCGAGGTACTTGAGACATGGAAATGTACATAAAAGGCTAGTAATTCATACTTAAAAAATTAGGCCTGTGAATGCTAATGAAGTTGTGTTTCCATTTTCAGAAAAGTTTCCAGTTTCACCTTATAATCTGTTACTCGAACATGCCTTCGCCCTTAGATAATCAAAGGTAACACAGTTGAGAATATTCACTTTACTGATTTGAAGAATATGCATCTTTAAAAGGTATTGTAAGTAGTAGAAGTACGTACATCAAGTAACTTGATGTACGAAGTAACGAAGTAACCTCGAACATTTGAGCAGTTTACCGTTCTCTAGAACAATACAAAAAATATCGGAAAAATGATTGTACTCTGTTGGTTTGCCGAATATATACCCAACAAAAAATATTAAACAGATAAGTGTAATTGTATCGGGATGGTTGGACGGAATCTTAATCAAATTTGATTTCGTCCCACCACGAGATGGAGACATGCTCCTGGTGGAAGAGTTTTCATTGAAATCTGTTGAGAAAAGGTGATTAATGTTGAATTATTTTTTCATTTACAGTCGGTAAAATGCGGGTTTTATTGGGTAAATCACGTTTAGACCCATTGTTAACCGTGCAATCTTGGTAAAAAATTGAACCTTGAAAATTTTCTCATTCTAGAACAATTCATGAGTAGGAAAAAGTGAAGCTCTTCTGTTTCTCGCGTCTGACACAGAAACGTGTTAGGATTCGAGTGAAGTGCAGCATACAAAATTCTTGCAATTGAGCTGTTGCAATGGTATGAGAATTACCAAATGATTTTTCCTATGAACTGTCTGGCGCGTCCATTCGTGTCAATGGGCGCCATAATAATACGCGCTCCAGACGATATCCATTGACAAGTATCCATTCGAGTCACTGGATAATACTTCCTTCAGTTCAACATTCCCATGGTAGTGAAATATTTGTGTGTGTCACTAGAAAGGGAGAAAATAAACTTAGTCTTGAAGGTGTGGATAGGCAGTGTTCAATTCATCGTGGACTCATGCGCAGTGATTTTGCTTGTCAGCTCGTAGTGTTACTAAGCACTATCAGGTTTGCTACAGTTGCAAGTATAGCGGGCATTGCTTCTCATTTCAGAAAATAAAATTTCAGTTCGTTTGAATGTGTTTGAACAATTAATACAGTGACGGCCTTCTTATATTTAATATTCAATGTAAAAATTTGATGCTGAGCCAGTGTAGGTATGTTAGTTTGGTGAATTTCTATCCATGTTCTCCATGCGACTGTTTTCGTATGGAGAGTTTCTCTCAGTGGCACGCCATTGTGTCGAAATACGGCTGTCCATTGTACTTGGCTCGTACACTCACGTCTTTGTTCTGTAGTGCTTTCTTGAATTGGGCACCTACCTGGCCGGCCAAGGTATCCGGTTGTACCTTTCCGTGCCTTGGGTACTTTTTTGGTCGCCAAAAGTGTGTAGAATCACTTTTCCGGGCCTTGGGTACTTCCTTGGTCGACGAAAGTGTTCAATAGTACATATCCGTGCCTTGGGTACTTTCCTGACCGGCCAAAGTGCTAAGAAGTACCTTTCCATGCCTTAGTACCTACCGGGGCTTGGTTTTCGACTGCATCTTTCCGTGCCTTGGATACCTACCTGACAACGGTGTCGAGAAGTACGTATCCGTGGTTTTGATACCTACACCTACCTGATCTAGGTGTTCAGGGACACCGTTCCCTGCTCTTGATACCTTCTTGATAAGGTATCAAGGAACATCATTCCTTGTTTTTGATACCTACCTGATAAAGTGTCCAGGAACACCTTTCCGTTCTTTTGATACGACCATGGTGTCTAGCAGTCCTTCTGAACTTGAGTGCTCTGCACGTCATTTTGGTAGCAGAGCAAGACTGTTGTATCTATGGGAATTAACACTCCCAGGGGGAAAATGTGGGGTCTCGAGCTGAGAGTTAGGGAGGCGTTTTTGTTGCGATTATTTTGTTTTATCAACGACCATCTTTTTTCAGTTCACTGCTGTCCCCTATTTTTCAGCACCTCTCACCTTCTTCGAATTTTAAATTGTTTCTTAACTTTCCTTATCAACTTACTGTTTCTATGCCCTGGAGATCCTGTGCGGGAACACACCTCGTGCCTAGATTCCGTGTTCTCTCTACTCCATACTAAATGGTGTCTTCATTCTCCTTTGTTGTTGCAAGGGACGCTGAAATAAAAAAAAATGTAATCAAACAGCGCAAGAATAGACCACATGGTACACGGTGGCGCTTTTTTACTATCTTTTCATTCTATTCCGAAGTATTTCCTTTCCGCATGTCGCCCTCACGACTTCTTTATTCTTAGTTTGTAGAATTTAGTGCACTTCCGTGTAATGAACGAGATCTTTTCTTATCTGAAAGTTTCGTACTGCTCAATACTGGATTCTTTGTGTGTTAGTAGATATGCCAGAAGCTACTTGCCTCGAAATTTAACTTGAGTTTTTTCAAAATAGGAAATATTTTCTTAAATTAACTGGGTTTTCTGTTCATTTTGTTCACCTGTTTCCTTTAGTGCATTGTCCAACTTTGAACAAAATACATGTGGTAGTAAATCAATCTAATGAAATCTAATGCACTTAGTCATACGTTGTACCATTTAATATAATTATGAACTAATGAATAGTTTTCTGTTCTCCACAAAGGGATAAAAGTTATCAAGTTTTGATTTTTGTTCGCTTATTGTGAATAATGCTTCTTCTTTGTTATATAATTACACAAATTCCCGGCAACTAAATAAACAAAAGGTAGCAAACACCATCGATTGATAGCATCGGGAAAAATTCCAGCTTGCGTTTGAAGAAAAAATGATAGAATAAATGATCTGAAATGCCATCAGATCATGAAAATTATGCGACGATTGGATTTGCGGTATTCGCTCACGTTGTGCTGACGGCGCACATCTGGCCGAGGTCTCCGGGAGCTTCGCGACAAAGCCCTGCAGTCCAGGGGAAGAATGTGAGGTCCAGAGCTGAGCGTTAGGTAGGCCTTCTTTTTGTCGAGGTAAGGTGTTTTTTTGTTTTGTTAAAGACCATCTTTTTTCGGTTCACTGATGTCGTTCTATCTTTTTCCATAACCTTCCTTCATTTTTTGCTGTTTCTAAGCGCACGGGATCCTTTGCGGGAAAACCCTTTGTGCATAGATTCCACGTTTCATTAACTCCATACTAAATGGTGCCTGCATTCTTCCTCTCTTTGAACATCTTTGTTATGGTAAAGGGAGGCTAAAACAAATTAATAATCAATCAATCAGCCCTGCAGTTGACGATAATTTTTTGCGCGGGGTGCTTGATTTTACAAGTGATTTACGTCATTGTAGCGGTACAAGTGGCTGCGAAAGTTTTGTCGACTTGACTGATTGGCATTTCTGAATTATTTAATGATCAAAATGAAATCTATCGGCCTCTCTCGAAAACTTTTTTTGAGGGTTTTAGTGCCTAAATTTGAGTGAAGTATCCCACATAGCGCAGCAAAGTAGGTAAAAACTCTTAACCGGTAATTAGTTGAAGGTTGGATAATCCTTTTTTTTTTTTGAAATATTTTCTTTCTGTTGTGTTGTGGACCGTCCTCTTTAGCGTACTGCTTTTTTATTTCAACTCTTAGTTTCTTCAAATGTTATGTTTCGTCAATTTCTTCCAGTCGTGTGTGGAAGGAATCCCCACGTAGTGTGTGGGGATGTATCTTGTACTTAGATTCCCCAATCCCTTAACTCCATATATTAAATGGTGGCTCTCTTTGAAATGCCTTTGTTGTGGTCAAAGTGGTTTGAATTAATTGTTGTCAATGCAAAGAATCTAACTTTAATCGGTCAGACAGTTTACCATCCATTGTAACAAAAATTGATGTATTGTAACAAAATTTATTATGTTACAATGGAATAAGTTTTTCTTATGGACTATCTTTTTCAATATTTATTGTTGTCATGCTTTCAACATCTATTATTAACTTCTCCAGTTTTCACTTTGTTCCATGAATTTATTTCAATCTTACTGTTCCTAGGATTAGAATGTGTGAACTCATCTTGTGCTTTGATTTCTCGTTTCCCTTAATTCTACGCCAAATTCTGCCTTCCTTCTTCGTTCCTTCGTTTCTTGGGATATCGATATGGTTAGGAGGCTTAAATCAGCTCATCTTATCTTGTTAAGATATTGGCACCTATTACCTATTTTTATATTGAATGGCAATCGTTCGTTATCTTCTGTGAGCTGTGGAAAGAGAAATACTTCGAAATGGTGATATAATTAGGCATTTATTGAATGGATCGTGTCAACGCTCGTGAGACAATTCATCGTTGGAGCTCGCGCTGCCGCAATGCATGCCAACCATCGGCCCCGGTGCTTGATGTTATGGTCGCACTTGAGAGGTGATTTGGCACCACCGCCAGGTCGTCACCATGACCACCGCTACACTTGGCAACGCCGCATCAGCGCGGAGGTCGTGCCACATGTACGCAGCACCACTGCTACCTTCATCAGGGATGTGGCATATCTGCAGCACCACGGCAACAGTACACGCCCCTTCACATAAACCCACCCTTCCTCTCTCTCTTTCTCACCCTGCACAATCGATGACACTGTATCGAAATGCTACGACTTCAGCGGACATCCAAGTAATTTTTCAGTGATCTATCTGCGAGCTCGCGTTTAATTCGAGCTCAAAGGTTGCGGCTGGTGTAATCTGTGTAACGATACACAAGTCAGTGGGCGATATACGTTGCTCCGAGCTTGCTTGCTTGCTTGCTAGCTAGCTAGCCAGCCTGCCTGCCTGCCTGCTGTTCTCGCGCGCTTTTTGGGTGGGTGTTTTTATCCCCTTTGCCGCGCGTACTTCCGTTTGGTTTATCGTTGTTTCTGTAACAGCGGCATGTTAAGTCAATGTATTACTTTCGCTTGTGAACCTGTAGCAGAGCACTGAGGCAGAGGCTTTTAGTTTTCTTGTCTCTGATCACGTAATTTTGTTTTTCTCTGTTTGTGGAGTCTCGTTTTGAGTCCTTGTAGAGAGCGTATCCTTGGTTTATGTTCGTCGGATCTGAGGAGCCTTGTAGCTCTTTTTTTTTCTGAATGCGTGACTTCATAGGCTGATCAACCAAATAGTTCTTGTCTACCATACTAGCTTGTTATTTAACACTTTGACTGCGGCAACTAAATATTAAGTTTAATGCCAAACTCAAATTTAAAGTCAATTGTAGTAAACTATTCTGAAAATACCAACCATGAACTGGGTCGTACCTTCATTCAGCTTTGAATAAGTATCTATGAAAATTGAGTTAGCGACTACTGGTCGGTCAGCAGCATCATGAAAATTACCTCCGTGTACCACCGGTGGCGCTCGTCGCAGTAGAAGTGTTAATTGCAATCTAAGGATCACCGCTACGCGGATGTCCATCATCACAGTGATAACCTATTCAAATTGATGCAACGTGATGTGTTGCTGAATGAACAAAATTTGAATGAAATAATTTTCTGAGTGTAGTCGAGGTTGGGTGCACACAATTGACTTATTGTGTACACTGGAATGGAAGTGCAAGAGACTTCCATATCAAGGGGTTTCGTGCGATGTATGAGTAGTGCTGCTGCTATCGTTACGGGCGTAGCTTGATTCTTATTCCTTTTAAGTTTTATATTCACTATTTACTGGCCAAGATCCGCGCCCTAAAAGTTAGAAAATTTGAAGCTGTGTCGTTGTGTGTTCGTGCGCTGTCTTGCTTCAATCTGCGTTGTGTTGTTGCGAGGAGGAGCTATTCAGATTTTGATCTTTAAATTGGTTTAGGCTGAATACAATGTAGGGTATCGAGTTTGAGTTCACTGAGCAAAGAAGTTGTGCTTCAGGTTTACTTATTTCAATCAACTCGTACTCGTAGAGTCTGTATAAGAATACGCTATGGTTCATTTTTCTAGTAGCTGATAAGCAATTCACAAGATAGCAACTGTAAGTAGTGTTCGTCCAGGACCTTTCGAAGCAGATAGTGTCTGGCGAGAAGGATCATCCGGTACGAGCTGCTGAGGGACGATAGGATTACCGCATCGCCGCAGCGCAGAGGCTTCACGCAACTGCAGCCGTCCAGGTTTGGCCGGTCGCAAAGAAGGTAGTTTTACTCCAAAACGGCGCGTGCAAGTGTCTTCAATTCTAAATTCTGGTCACTTTGGTTATTCTCTTTATGATAGTGCAGCACTGATTTCCTGATTTTTGTAGTGTGAATATCATTGTTTTTATATTGCAGCACTGCTTTCTTGTTTTTCGTAGTGTGAATATCATTGTCTTCATATTGCAGAACTGCTTTCTTGTTTTTCGTAGTGTGAATATCATTGTCTTCATATTGCAGCACTGCTTTCTTGTTTTTCGTAGTGTGAAAGATATTGTCTTGACATTGCTGTGTTGATTTCCTGTTTTTTGTAGTGTGTATAGACGATTACTTTGCAGAAGAAAAGCCCCCCCTCAGCGGGAAACAACTATTGTATCTATGGGATTTAGCGCTTCCAGGGGGAAAATGCGAGGGCCCGAGCTGAAAATTAGGTAGGCCTTCTTTTTGTTGGAATAGAATGTTATTTTTTGGTTATGTCAAGGACCACCTTCTTCGCTTCACTACTGTCCTGTTTTCCAGCACCTCTTACTTTCTTCTTCAACTTTTACCTTATTTCATGAACTTCTTTGTTAACTTACTGTTTTTATACCCCTTCTGCATAGATTCGTCATTCTCATATCTCCATACTAAATGGTGCCTTCCTCCTTCCTCTCTTCGATACGCTCTTTTTTTGTAGCGGTTAGGGAGGCTTAAACTAACTTATAATTCAATCTAATCTGCTGGAGAAAAGCGCTGAAATCGAGAAGGAATTCATGTTCGAAAAGTAAAATGACCAATGTGGAGAATCAAGTATAACGAAATGGAGAAAAGCGATAGTGCTCGAAAAAGGTGATTATGTGAAGGTTTGAATTTAGTGTGTTCTTAATTTACGTTTTAACGTCGCTCGTAGAAATAAGTCAGCTGTACCTTTTAGTCTAATTCATAAGCCTTATTCATTCAAACGAAGCGAAAATCATTTTATGACTACGTATTTTAGAAAAAAAAATATATGCGACTGTAATTTTACTAAGTCGTTCAAACGGTAAACTAATGGTGAATTTTTTTCCCTCCTGGAATTAGTGACGTGAACATACTTTTTTTCTGAATTAATGAAAAGCTGATGAACGTCTGAGTTTTGAAAGCAGAAGCAGGGTTGTCTGGTTAGCCTCTTTTCTGACCAAAATCCTCGCGTTTAAGAGTTGTAGAACGAAATTTGACCATATTAGCAACGGTACATTTGGCAATCTTTTCCGGGTTGCCAGACGCTGGGTGGTCTTTGTGGTTAACTGTTTGGTGAAGAATAAAACGAGGTTGATGCTTTTAGCTTGTAAAATGCCAGTCTTGATAACCATGAGTAGAAGTATGAGTTTCGTTCCAAGAAAATGGTAAGCTTCTGTATGTGATTTCGCGCTCACATTGGCTCAAAAGTTTAACTCAATCTGCACTACTCAAAAATTTAGCTCATTCTGCACTGCTCAAAAGTTAAGCTCAATCTGCACTGCTCAAAAGTTTAGCTCATTCTGCACTGCTCAAAAGTTAAGCTCATTCTGCACTGCTCAAAAGTTAAGCTCATTCTGCACTGCTCAAAAGTGACGCTCATTCTGCACTGCTCAAAAGTGACGCTCATTCTGCACTGCTCAAAAGTTAAGCTCAATCTGCACTGCTCAAAAGTTTAGCTCTTTATGCACTGCTCAAAAGTTTAGCTCATTCTGCACTGCTCAAAAGTTAAGCTCATTCTGCAGTGCTGTAGAATATGTTGCAACGTTGCAATTACAGGCAAAGGCGATGATGCGTTTCCGTTTCCTTCGATAGTGTTGCGAAACAGAGTTTTTTCCAAGGTAGAGTTTGCTGTAGGGCTGGATGTGGTAATGCAAAAGCTGTCGTGGCAAGTTAGCGATCTAAGATTTTTCGACTGCATTCGTAACTCAATATGAAAATCAATTCACCATAAGAGCAATGGCAAAGCTTTCGGTGTCGACTCAACTGATCCAAGAATGGTAATTACCCTCTGGTAGAAACAAACATTTCTGTAGGAATTAGCGCTCTCAGGGGTAGCTGTGCCGTCCCAAGCTGAGGTAATTAAGTAGGCTGTCCTTTAGTTGAAATAGATTTTTTTTGTTCTGTTACGGACCCTATTTCTTAGGTTAACTGCTGTTTTGTTTTTCAGCACTTACGCCTCGATTCCTCATTTTCTTCCACACTAAATGGTCCTTTCTTCTTTCCTCGCCTGGAAACTTTTGTTGCGATTAGAAGACTGAAACTAGTTATTTAATCTAATATTCTACAGTGCATATTTAATAGTTATTTCTTTTCGCTTCTTTGAAATTGGCTTCGGTGTTGCGGTGTGGTCATGGAGTCATAGAAACTTCAGTAATGCCGGGAAAATATATCACGGTCAAATATATCTCAGTTTAGTTCTATGGGCTCCGTAAATTTTTTTCATATTTTATCAACGTTTCAGTCTCCCTATGTCATCATCGGGTATCGTCGTGTTTGGAAACTTTTTGATGGACTTCTCCCCGTGCAAAATTTTCTCGTTTTGTATTTTTCATTTTAAAACGAGTGAGCTTTGTTTATAGTTTAATGATCTCGGGTAAAATAACATGCTGTTCTTAATTGGTCAAAATATTAGTGTTGACACATTCTTGTGCTTATGTTCAGATTTTTTGAAATTTTTTAAAATAGTTCTTACAAACGATTCTTTTGTTTATCTTCAGATAAGTCTAAAGTTTTTCAAATCGTTCATCATAGATTTTAAATTATGTCAACAACAGAATTCATTTTAAGCCATTACCGAAACATGATCCAGGTCCGGTGCCAAGTGTACATCATATATCACCCACGGTGTGATAAAAAATAGCTGATACTGTCAGACCGACTCACATTTCTACCGATGTTATGAAAATGAGCAGCGCAGATGCGTGCCCACGGCTATACTCAGAATTGGACTCTTGACATTCGCTCTGTGAGCATCTTAGCTTGGTAGGAGAAGAAACAATCTTTCGTATAGTTGGTTGGGGGTTCGAGCCTAGTGTGAGCTAGTCTGCTGTTTCTTCCTATCAACCCCTTAGGGGGTACAACTATTGAATCTATGGGGATTAGCTCTCCCAAGGGAAAATGTGAGGTGCCATGTTAAGTTGAGTGTGCCTTTTTTGTTGAAATTTTTGTTTTGTCAAGGACCATCTTTTTTCGGTTCACTGCTGTCCTGTGTTTCTGCACCTTTGTTTTTCTTCTTCAACTTTTATTTTTTCTTGTTTCTTAATCTCGTCGATTTTTTCTATGCACATGAGATCGTGTGCGGGAACTCGTCTTGTACATGTGTAGATTCCGCGTTCACTTAACTTCATACATGTGCCTTCGTCCTTCCTCTCTTTGAATATTTTTGTTGCGGTAAAGGGTGTTGAAAGTAACTTACAATAAATCAATCAATTCTTCATATTGAGTTGAGGTGACGCGACATAGTCTCCGCATTGAATATCGACTGGTATTGTCAACAGAGCAATCATTTTGCAGTATGCAAAAATAGTGTTGATCTTTCTCGTTTGACAAGGGAATGATATGTACGAAGTCGATTCATGTTAGATTTTGCTTCGCTGTGTATGTTTGCACACGTACGGTTAAATTCAGCGTTTTTTTTAGTGCAATGAATCCGTATTTTGTTATGATCTTTGCCAACCGCATAATGAGTTTTGAGTTTAATATGCAATTATTGTTTGCTGTTGACAATTACCTTGGCGCCATTTGACAGCTTCGCCCCATTTCACTACACGCGTCTGCGCATTAGTTTTAGTCGAGCGACCGCCATGTCACGCAGCCGCACATTGAGCCTTTACTTGAAACATTGAGGAATTTACAGGTTGCGGTTTTAGAAAGACATGACGTTTTTTCATTTGAAAGATATGACGAATTTACCGGTTACGGTTTTAGAAAGACATAGCGTTTTTTTATATGAAAGATATGACGAATTTACCGGTTACGGTTTTAGAAAGACATGGCGTTTTTTTATTTGAAAGGTATGGCGAAGATATGGTTACGGTTTTTGAAAGACATGGCTCGTTTTTTGTTCAGGTAACGATTTATTTAATTTTTGTTGCTATTCTTACTGCGAGCAAAACTAAAGGTGTACGTTTTTGTTGAACTAATATTTAGTTTTACCATTGTAATTGGAATAATGGGGATGTAAGTTATTGAGTTTTGGTATTAATATCTCAACTGTTCATCGTAAGATCTCTCAGAGGGATACAACTAGTGTATCCATGGGAGTTAGCGCTCCCAGGGTGAAAATGTGTGAGGGCTCGAGCTGAGAGTTAGGTAGGTCTTCTTTTTGTTAGAATGAAGTGTTTTATTTTTGTTATTTTAAGGACCACCGTATTTCGGTTCATGACTGTCCTGTTTTTCATCACCTCTGACTTTCTTCTTCAACTTTTATCTTATTTCATGAACATCTTTCTCAACTTACTGTTTCTATGCCCCTTCCGCCTAGGTTCCTCATTCTCATATCTCCATACTAAATGGTGTATTTCTCCTCCCTCTCTTCGATACGCTCTTTATTTTGTAACGGTTAGGGAGGCTTAAACTAACTTAAAATTTGATCTGTTCCGCGTACGGATATTTTTTGTTAATATTGATTGATAATCAAATGACCAAAAGTATAAGTCGTTCTTCAGAGTATATATACGCGTCATTTTATCGGTATCTTTTTTAAGCCACGTCACTGAACTTAGCGCGTACGCTGTATAAAAAAAAACTTGCAGGTCTTATGAAAAATCTCAGCAAACATTTCTTGTGGTTGAATAAGAAACTAGAAGGTCGATTTGCTTCGCCCTTATTAGTAAGACGTTTTAAAACAGACGCACTCAATTTAGAAAAGGGCATAACTCTGAAAACATCGGCGGTCTGGCTCAGTATCTTGATGGTGAGCCATTTGGAACTACTTGCTTTGGCGGCGACTTGGTGACGTGAAGCGCTTGTTTGGTCATTGTATTGAAGTTAATGCTTTGTCTTGTGTGAAATGTAATTAGCTGTTGGAGCTAATGTTTACTTGTAGACGAACATCCTAGTATTGTAGTGTTACGCTAAACATTGTTCGATTATTGTATTGAAGTTGATAAAGTTAATGCTTTTTCTCGTTGATACGTAGTTAGATTTCGTGAGCTAACTTTTACTTGTACACAGAGATTTTAATTTTATTGTGTTACGCCAAACTAAATTCTGTTGCCCAAAAACGTCACTTTTGATATAATGTTACGTCGTTCATAACTCAGAGCAGTAATCTGTGGGACACGAGTTATGATTGAAGTATCCCCATTAAAATTCGTCTAGCTTTTCAGTTTGATTCTAAGTCCCAGTTTATTGGTTGATTTTTTATTATATCCATTTTGCTCGCATTTGCATCTGAATTCACTCATCCTCTACGTGAACTTTCTAGAGAGTCGGTAGAATCTATTCATGCTAATACATAACAAGGTCATAATACTTTAAAGTTATACAACGTGTTGACCTACCAACTTGTATGCTGAAGGCATGAAAGGAGATGTTGATATTGTATTGGTTTTGCTTTAGGAAGACGTGGTTGAACAAGCTATGAGGGCTTTCTAAGGCACCTACCCTAATAGTTCTTTCCTTCTAGACTCAAAAACAAAAAGAAAGGCGCGCACCCTTCATTCCTGGAACACTTATAAAACCGTCCACAGTGTGGCTTGCATGTAACGGAACTGTTGCATCAAGACTCATGAGACTCTCGCTCGTTCCACGAACTGCCTACCGACGTGCCCTCGCCGTGCTGTCCCAGGCTTGATTTCCTGCTTTGTCAACGTGCCCTGTTTGTGGACCAGCTTTTGGCTCTCCTGCGCTGCGACCTCGTATCCATGTGACCTTCTTTGCGCCTGTGTTTAACTCGAGGGGCTTCTTCCATGTCTGACTTGTGTGTGAGGGCTTCTACCTCGTATCTAGGTGACCTTCTGCGGTGGGTTAAACTGATGTTCAATATTCAACTCTAATTTGAAGTCAAAAATGATTAACAAATTTACAAATACCAAACATTAACTGGGACCATAAAATACCTTTAATTTAAAAAAAGATTGTTAGAATTTTTTAAACGACTCATCGATGGGTCATTTTACAGCAGAAGAAACCTAAGCACGACCCACCGGTGGGTCGGATCGCAAGCAATGTGAACACTCCAGGGGCTTCTTCCACATCTGACTTGTGTGTGAGGGTTTCTACATATATGTTGGGGCTTCCAACACATTCAATGCTCAAGTAACACGTTAACTGCCATGTGAGCCACCGCTGGTACACGGAGGGAATTTTCATAATGCTGCTGATCGATCAGTAGTCACTAACTCAATTTTCATAAATACTTAACCAGAGTTAAATGATTGCACAATCCAGTTAATGTTTGCTATTTTCAAAATTACTTGCTAAAATTGACTTTAAATTTGAGTTGAATATTGAACTTAATTTCTCCGCTTTTAACTTGATTCATTTTTTTTCAGCCATTCTGTTTCTCTGTGCTGGGTGTGGAGATGCACTTCATGCATAGATTCCTCCATTCTTAATTCCACACTGAATGGTGCTGTCCTCTTTACTCTTTTGGGAACATGTTTCCTGGACCACGTTTTGTTGCAGTTAGGGGAAGTCTAGTTTTCTAATCTCTCATGCAGCCTGTAAACGATCAATAAATAAAGCTTTGTGTATATCTCCGCGTTTATTTTGTGGTGGCAGTAAAAATTTCTTTACCAATTCGAAAGTAAAAGAAGTTTTTAACTTTAAGCAGTATTATAAGAAATTTGTTGCTCAAGAGATGAAAATTTGAATAGTAACGTATAATTCTGATAAATGATTTTCCCTTATTGTGCATCGTTTAAAATGAATTTGGAGATGACACTCCTCTGCCAGTTACATCATCAGCACTTGGCAGCATTTTTTACTGCAAGTTAATGATTTCACCGCCTCAATAAACACGAGTACAAAGTTACCTCGTAGCACTCGCAAACACTCCCTTGGCGAGCTGTAGAGACGTTCCCTGGCAGCTCGGCGCTGGTGAGTGGTTTCCGTTACACTCTCTTATCAGGCGCAGGAAAGCGCGGTGGTGTGTGCCGACTCCAGCGCTGAGCACCTCCTCCGTCGTCGCCCTCTTCTGGCCGCACCGCCGCTGTCTTCGTGGCGCTGGCTCAGTTTATTTCTGTTTTGTTTTGTTCTGATTGTGTTGCTTCTGTGTGCTCGATCTCCTGTCGTTGTATTGCTGCTGCTAGATCTCGTGTTGTGTTATGTTATTACTTTTATTTGCTCTATCTAGTGTTAGTTGTATTGCTGCTCGATCTCCTGTTATTGTATTGCTTGAGTCTGCTTGATCTCCTTCTGTCGACTATTGTTTTTTCTGTTCGATTAGCTGTTATTGCATTACTTCTGTCTGTTCGATCTCAATTTGTACACTGCAATGAGATAAATATTCTGCAAGATTGCTATCACGTGTTGATCGTTCTGAAAAATTTAAATGCGGTGTGCCCATGAATTTTGTGTTACCTTTCGCAGAAGTGATATCGTTTCAGTCAAGATGAAGTGAATTTATAAACACGGCGGTAGAAATTCAGTTGACAATAGTAGTTCCTCCAGATAAACCCAATGAAATTTATTGAATTTATCCAGGTGAAGTCCTGTTCCCAATACCAAAAAATAGAAATCGTCTTTGGCATCGATAGATTATGTGTATCATTACCTCCTTCTCTACTTTCAATATCACTTCGAAACGCGCGCACTTTTAAAACATGGTATATGCTTCTATCGTGCGTAAAATGCTATTTATTTTTACACCCTTTAATCTCTAGAAATAGTTGAACTTGAGCTCACGCATTCGCAACCACTGTACTTGTCCCTTTCCTGCGGTTTCTGTTCGTGTGCTTGACAAATTTTTTACCTCTAGCTGCCTCATCGAAGTCTTCTGACTGTAAGATTTATTCTCGTAGTGGCTGGATGAGAATTTCTGGAGCGACATTTTGTTTTCACCTAACCTAGGTAGTAGTTATCATTTGTATGTACGGGTTCTAGTAATGTACAGGACCGGATTCAGGCCAGTATACTAGCACTCGGTGGAGCAAAAGATTCCTTGTATTTTGACTGGCCACCTGAAACCATTCATAGAATGCGAAGTGTCCAATCTGTGTCGCAGAACCTTTCTCACCTTAGCTCCGAGATTTGACTCGTATGCGTATAACCTGGTGGAAGAGAGCTATTTAGGCCGATATGCACATCACTCGCTTCTTGTGCTTGGTAATGTTGTTCCTGTCATTTGTTGACGATCATAGCATCTCTTCATTTTGGTGGTTGTTGAGTGATGCTTGTATGCTTCATAACTGTACATAATTTTGAATAGTTGCTTTCTAGATATTTACGTCACTAATAAATGATATGAAAAATGCTTCTCTCTGTTTACAGATTCACGAGCACTTAATTTGAAAAAAATGCGCGTAATTTTTGCGGATGCACACCCGCAGGGGAAATTTTCACAATTAGTGAATCTTCTCGTCTAGTAAAACATGTAGAAGCGAGTTTATGTAGCGTGTCATGCAAGTATACATGCTCTTATTACATCGCGTAGATGAGCGTGCACCCAGTACCGCGTGTAAATCAGCAAGGACGCAGTACGCCACACGAACGAGCTTGTTCACGGTACACCATGTAAATGATCGTGTACGCAGTACGCCATGTAAACAAGCATGTACGCAGTACACAACGCAAATAAGCGTGTGCGCCACACTGATCAGCACGCGCATGTGTGCGGCACGTACATGTACGCAAGTTGATGTGAGCGTACAGTGGCTCGTAGTGTGAGACGTGTGAGCGTGTCTGTATAACAACAGCCCGAGCGCAACACCACACAGCCTGCCGCTCTGAGGCTTGCGTAACTCCTAGGGTGCGTCAGTGCAATATCGAGTCTCTTCTTTTGAACGTTTTCGCTGTGAAGTAGAATCCGACGTACAGAATTTAGAGAAAAACGGACGAAAGTTTTCTTGCGAGGTCAGCTGGCAGGTCTGATACGGTCACTATACGAAAAATAATTATTATAATAATTATAATTAGGGTTGTCAACACTTGTCTCCCTTCATTACCCAGACTGATTCAACTGAATCTGACGCTGTGATTTAATTTCTTGTTACCTCATTCGCCGTATTGGTGATGCGCCAGTGCGTAGAATTGATCTGTGAGCTAAAGTTGGATGGAGGTTCCCGTGGTGACAAAGACGAACGTGTAACTATTCTGGAGTCTATGTTCCTTGTATGTATTTTTGAATTTAGGAACTTTTATACTAATTTGAAGTTGTTGTCCTTGAGAAGTTGAGATATAGTTACTTGAGTTGGAGTCAGGATTACGAAGTGGATGCGAATTTAGTTGGCATAATAAAAGAACAAGTCTTTCCTTGATGTGATCTAAGAGAACTCGGTTTTTAGAAGAGTATCTAGTGTTTCAATCGACAATAACCAATCATTTTAGAAGTTCACTCAGCGGCATTTCTCATATTTTACTTTTGTTCTCTTTTTGGGCTTTGTGAGTGGATAACATAGAGTATGTATCTCCTGTTGAGTATTGAGTATAGATCTCATTCTATCGACCTTTATTAGAAGTCCGTCTCAGGGATACAACTCCTGTATCTAATCAACTCGTCCAGAGAGAAGATGTGAAGCCCAGAGTTGAAGGTTAGGTTGGTTTCCATTTTGTTAAAATAGAGTGGATTTTCTTTCTGTACTGAACCCATTTTTTCGGTTCATTGCTGTTGTTCTTCTCTGTACCTCACGGGTTACGTTTTTCATTTTTTATTTTGTTTCATGAAATTTCTTACTATCTTGCTGCTTCTACGTGCAAGGTGTGGGGACAATCCTTGTGCTTAGATTCCTTGTTCTATTAATTGCATACTAAATAGTAACTTCTTCCTTTTCTTTAGAACACCTTTATTATAGGTAGGGACGCTTGAACCAACTTATACTGTCACTGAAATTGAATGAGGCATGGAATTGCTAATTTTCTGTCTTGCGGTAGGCTCGCATTACTACTGTTTACTGTGTAGATAGCCGAGGCTATGAAGTATCTCTTGTATTGTGTTGAAGCTCCAAAGACTTTCTCCTGAGAAATTGCACGTAGATGTTCTAAATTCAGTCTTGGTAATGAAGGGAGACGCACGTGTTGAGAACCCTGATTATACGAGTCAATTTTTTGTGTAGCGTTCTGGTCAGACCTGCCTGCCAGCTGTTCTCGTAGGATTTTTTTTGTCTCTTTTCCTCTAAAGTCCGTGTGTTCTAAACTTAAAAATTGGTGTGCACAATTTAAATTAGTCCGTACCATTAGTTTACGAATTTAGTTACATGCTAGTGACACAACTCCCAAAATAATATTGCGCTGCAGAATTTAAGTTTGTGTTAGTCGTGTCATCAGTGAGCTTTTGTGGAAAATCCCGTGTAGGTATGTGTACTCATGCTGAGTTTTTAACTCCATAAAAAAGTCTTCTATCGTTACTGGCCTCTTCTCTAAAACTTGACAAGTACCAGCAGCCGCGTTCGAATTCCGTACATTCTATTTATTTTAACGCGACAGTCTCCCATTCGATTTTTTCACTCCGTTAGATTCGATGTGCGAAAAAGTTTCAGGGCTGTGTGTTGCAGGAAATTGTATTTCTCTGGTTTTGAGTGGTTCAATTCTCCGTGCATCTATATATGTGTAGGTTGGCCACTGAGCTCTCAGTGAATTGTAAGTAGGAATGCATGTTAAATTGACCTCAAATATTTTTCATGACGCATTAATTGAATTGACGTTGTGTCTTCCTGAATCCTGATCAACCTCGCTGGTTGCAAGGGTCAGGGTAAAAGTTTGTGTAGCCCTTTGTGGCTCTTATTTTTACCTTTCGTCGCGTTGGAGCCATTGTAAAATTTTGTTGCCCATAGCTCTTCGCTTCGATTTTCGTTGCTCTTCGCATGCACTTCTGCAGCACGTATCGAACGTCCTGCAGGCTGTAGTGAGATGAGTTTGCCTCGATGAACCTTAGTGCTCCTTTATGTATGAACTCAGAGTTTTAGCCGTAAATAACTTGCATTCAGGCGTCTCATTTTTCTAAAATGTGCTCGAGTCAAACTTTGCTTTTATTGCATTTTCCGCGAGGCAATTGAAAATCTAATATCTGATGTGACAACCTAGTAGATCATGCGTGTCTAATTTGCGAGCCACTCGTTCGTTTATTCTAAATGCATGGTTCAATGTACTTTATTCCAGCGTGTACACTTTTCTTGTGTGTGCTCTGGAGTGTACGTGTGGCAGCACTTCAGTCCGGAGTGGACGTGTGATACTAAAGTGCAGCGTGCACACAGCTCTAGAGTGCCACATGTCAACCTGCCCGAGCAGGTGTGTGCGAGTTGCGTCATTTTGGCGCTAAAACTTTTTGCGCGTTTGAAAACATTTATCTAGACAACGTTTTTTTTGCAGTCACTTCAGTCGTACCTCAAAATTAGTTCGTGATTGAAGACTTATTGAGAGGAGTTCGGTTGCGTTTCGCAGCTAGCGGCGTAAATAATAGTTTCTCACGGTGGATGATTTACCATTGACATGTTACTCTGGCTCAATTTGCTCTGATCGTCATCGGCTGTAAATAGTGTCTCGTCGTGCCATCAATGGAAAACTTGTGCTTATTGAAGTTGTCATGCGTAATTGGAGCTGAAGTCAGTGAACGGCAAAGTAAATTAATAGGTCGAGTGCAGTTAGTTGCCTAAGATTGACTTCGCTTCTGTACTTGTACGGTGCGCTTTACTTGTGTCCAGGTTAAAGTCCGTAGTGTGAACTTCAAAAAAACATAGTGCGTCGTCAACAAAATACAGCACGAGACTGCTTGCCGTTTTTAAGAAACCATTGAATGGGCTTTGGGATCTGAACTTCATATCAGTGATTTTCGAGCTATCGGATGTGGCCTGACAGCAGTTTATTCTTTGCGCAAACTAGAAATATTTCTCTGTAATCTTAACATGTATTTGAAATTGTTTTAAATACATCGAAGTGTGACAATTATTCCCTTATAATGTAAATTGTTTGTTCTTCCTTTCCCCTCAGGGGGATACAACTATTTTATCTCTGGGAATTAGCGCTCCCAGGGGGAAAATGTGTGAGGGCCCGAGCTGAGAGTTAAGTAGGTTTTCCTCTTTTGTTAAAATAAAATGTTTTTGTTATGTAAAGGACCATCTTTTTTTCGATTCACTGCTGTCCTATTTTTCAGCACGTACTACTTTCTTCTTCAACTTTGATCTTCTTACATGAACTTCTTTCTCAACTTACTGTTTCTATGCTCTTGCTGCATAGATTCTGCGTTCCCTCAACTCCATACTAAATGGGGCATTCCTTCTTCCTCTCTTTGGACCGCATTTTTTGCGAAAAGGGAGGCTTTAACTGATAATCTAATCTGTTCTTCCTTTTCTGGGAACTCCCTACGTGCTGCCTGATGATGGTCTGTACATCATCGTTTTGAGTAGCGGTGTTCTAAACTACCCGTTAGGATCAATCATCTTCTCTAATTTCGTTAAGAATATATGACTTACGCCAACTGTGAATTTTTCCTTTTATATATAATGGAGTCAAAGAAAGTTTTAATATCCGAAATAGTAGTGACTCTTAAGTCTAATGGGAATTTTTATTCATCAAATTTCTCTTAGAAAAATTATGCTTAATAACATTAGAGTCTTGTAGGTGTTTGCTGGACTCCTAAATGATTTTAATTTCGGTTTTTTAACTGTATTATATTAGATCATTTTAAATATGTGAATAAAATATGCTAATGTTAATAGAACATTACTCGTTGAAAAAGAGTAAGCTAAAAAGTGTTTCTGTAAAATATTAATTCGTTCATTAATTTTAATGCCTTTTTTATTTAAGGGACAAAAGATATGAAATGACCAAGAGTATTCATGATCGTCCTCGATCGGGTCGTCCGAGGTGTCGGAGAGAACCGCTAAAGTCATTTAAGCTGTCACATAAAAGATCAACGGGAATCCCGAGAGATCAATGAAGCAAATGGCCAAGAATCACGAGTGTCGAGGATGCCTCTGTACTCGGGCTGCAGAGAACGCTTGGGAATGCATCCTCACGAGCTTTAAAAATCTTAATTCTTCTCGTGCGCTACAAAACAAAAAGAAAAACTTGGGCGGTTAAGGAAATATATGGAGAGGCAAAGAAAATATTTCCACTCTTCAAATCTCATCTTAGGTACCGACATTTTTTACATTATTCAATCTTAGGTACTAACATTTTTTATAGTGTTCAATGTGTCCTTTAATCAGAAAAACCATCGAGTGCTTTCAAAATCTGTACAGGCAATATCTGAAGGGTTAAAAAATTAAACGAGAACACAAAAGGCCGCTAATATGGGCAGTGTATTGGGAAGGAAAATCTTCTGTTTTGATTCTAAGGAGCAAAAATTGGGAAACATGCAAGGATATATATTAACCCATCCCAGTTCAATTTTTTTACTCATATTCCCAATAATACAATCACTGTTATTAGACTTAGGCATCAGGTTTTTTACCAACGTCAGAAAGGGAACGGAACTGCTATCCGGCAGAAAGCTTCAAAAATTACATCAGGGCACAAATTTGACGAGAAAAAATTGTGTTTGCATTTTTAGTGAGTGTGCCATGTATGGTACGTGAGGCTGTTCAGGGTGAAGAGATTTGGTTTGTTCTATACATCAGTGGATCTTAACCCCTGGGTCGCGACCCAGGACGTCACTGTTCTAAGATGCTGCTTATACATTGAGAAACACGACAGCAATAATTTTTGTTTCTGTAGTGTAAACCTATAGTAACCTGTTTTCAAAAGAATAAACACATTACGAATGAATTTTTTATGGTGAGGGTGGCTTGGGTCGCGGCAGATACTATATTTTGAGCAGATTTTGGGTCACTGCAAAAAAAGATTACGAACCACTGCTCTAGACAAATGAAATGTCGAGGGTAATTAGACCTCTTAACGATCTGGTCTAATTTCCCAAACCGCCAATGTGAGGTCCCAAACTGAATGATTGATAGACTTCCTTTAGGTGAAATAGAATGGAATTCGAGTTTTGGTACGGGCCATATATCTTTCAGCTCACTGTTGTCTTTTTTCTGGAATTATTGTTCTTTTCTTTCATCTTGTTTCCAAAACTTAGGTCAACCATGCTGTTTCTATACGCAGGATGGAGGGATACATCTTGTGGATAAATTTCTCGTTTCATCTATTCTGGACTTAATG
>JACJUY010001915.1:41477-89576 GCA_014220935.1 Platorchestia sp. MABIK | reverse complement strand
CATTAAGTCCAGAATAGATGAAACGAGAAATTTATCCACAAGATGTATCCCTCCATCCTGCGTATAGTCAGTATAGGTCAGTATCAACTATTTGAATCCAGTTTCCTGGCGTGTGGGTTATTGTTTCTACACTACTCACGTCATTCACACACGCACCGCCTATCACGATGCAGATTACACTGTATTCATACTTCATTCATTTTCACGGTATTCATTTCCAGGTTATTTCGTACATTTATTTACGCATTCATCAGCACATCATGTGTATCAGCGTCATTACTCTGTTCGTAATTAGTTAACATGCTGAATCAAACTGACTAATATTATTCAACATGAAGTTAACAAACCCTGACGAGCTGCCATTATTATCCTCCGCCTAATATTGCTACGTTATAGCCTAAAACCGTGAGCAACACGTTTTGATTTTATCATATTTTTTACTTTTTATGCTGTGTATGCCTCTTGAGCCGTTTTTATTCATGTTGAGTGGCGCTTTATTTGTATATGTATTGCGTCTTGTGTCGAGAAAAAACTTTTGCGATAGTGATGTTGCTAAAGTATGGTTTTATTGATGCGCTATTTTTTGTTGCCGATTTCTTAAGGCCTGTCATTTTAAGGATTCTTCATTCCGTTGAAATTTGCTTGTAGGATTAACTTTTTAATTAGGTGCTTTTAGAATCAATGAGAGGTCAGTTAATAGGCTGATGTGAAACATGTATTGCAAGTCTTGTTGCTGGTGCACTCATTTGCATGTATTGTTAATTAAGTACGTCTCTGACGTCAATGAGACGGGTTGATAAATTCAATGCATAGCAAGTCGACTGCTCGGGAAAATTTTATCATCTAACCCTCTCAAAAAGTATACATCAGTGGTATACAGAATGTATCTGCATTTTTATTGAAGCAGTGAAAATTACATTATGATACTGATGTACAATGCATATGTAGGGCGGAGCTCGTCAAGCCTAATTGCACGAACAGCTGCGCGATGAGTGTTGGTTGGAATTGTTATCTTCCCTCTTTTTCGAGCAGTGAAAAGATGAAAACTGCATTACAATACGCGTATGCATAGAAAATGTATTTAAATTATTTTAAAGAAGTGTAAGTTACATTAGGATATTGATCTACAATGTATGTGTGAGAAAATGAAATTTTTCGATAAAACATTTCATTAATATCTGTCAGAGTAAAACAATCCGAGAGAGAGCAATGCGACTTCACATCCTGTTACGTCCAACTTCTTAACGTTCAAAAGCTGAAAGATAAAAGCAAAATTTTATCTGGTTTGGTAAGTAAAATATCATCTGGTCTCTCACTCTAGAATATGAAGTGACGTACCGGTTCCAAAATTTTAGCCGATACACATGCCATTTTTTTAAACCAATGTCGTCGATGGGAATAGGTTGATATACTGTAGATTTTTGTTTGGTTACGGACCATTTTGATTTTAGGTTCATCGATATCCTGTATATCATCCCGTACTAATTTCCTAAACTTTTATCTCGTTTCATCAATTTCTTTATTTAACGAACTTACTGTTTCTATGTGCAGGGAATTTTGTTGGGAACACATCTTGTGCATAGATTCTGCGTTCCCAAAGCCAGTCTAGAATGATGCCTTCCTCTTTTCTATGGAAACGCCTTTGTTGCAGTTAGGGATGTTTAAACTAATTTATCTAATCTTATTCTGTAATTTCTTAGCTAATATTGAACCTCATTGAACAATCGCTTCTTTTGTCTGCGCCGACGCATACATCAGAAGATAAAATGATGCTATCACAACATCATGATCCATTCAGTGTCCGTAACTCGGAGGGAACAATCTACGATCTTGGTTGCAATGTATGAACAGTAAGGTAGAGATTATGAATTTTTCATTCTGTCAGGTTAAAAATAAAATACGCATTTTGTGAAAGTGCGTGTGCCGTACCTGTGTGTGTAATGCTTTCGATGTTCCGAAATAGTACCGAAACCGTTTTCCAATTGTTTCGAGATATATGTTCACATTGCTAAAATGAGCATCTTGAAGTATTGATAACGGAAGGTATTCGTATACTCAACAAGTTAATGGGTAATATTTGTAACTAATTGAAGGAATACAAATGAAATAATTGAAATTATTACAAAGGGTCCTCGGTTAATGAACGGTACCGACCTGACGTTGCGCGGATACGACGCAACTTCCTATAAAGATTGTGTCTTTATATATCTATGTCTTCCATATTTTGTTCAAGCCCTACTTCTTTTCATGTCATAAAAGTGTTTTGTTGTGTCCTAGACTGTAACTTCAATATTCATACTGTACTGCATTAGCATAGGTCAGTGACTTTCGTCCTTATGTACGTACGCACTGTATTTAAGTGTTCCGACTTACACTAAAATTTGAGTTAGAACACATAAGGAGGGATCTGTGTCAAAAACAGAGAACTCCTGTTTTGGAACATGAACTTAGCGTTGGCTCAACTATTATGGAAAAAGGAGGTATAATATGCGAGCAATGAATTCAATTATGAAAATATTAATGAAACGTGTTAATACTCCGCACATTATCGTTGCACGTCGTACTTTGCTCGAGCTGTTCAGAATTCAACTGTTTTAGCAAAAATTTTTCTTGGTAGTGGAATGAAATTGTGAAATGTTTGCTGCTACGGAAATGGACGGGCTCTAAACATTTTTAATTTTGATTTGAGGATTTGTGAGTCATTACTGTGTACCGAGGCCGATTTTTACTGATGCCTTTTAAATTTTTCTTGGTAGTGGAATGAAATTGTGAAATGTTTGCTGCTACAGAAATGGACGTGCTCTAAACATTTTTAATTTTGATTTGAGGATTTGTGAGTCATTACTGTGTACCGAGGCCGATTTTTGCTGATGCCTTTTAATTGTCACATCACCACTTTGAGAGCTAATCATTTGTTCCGTCTGCAGTTCTGCAACATTGGTCCTACATGTCTAAGTGTCAACAGTTCGATACAGCTTGTCACATTCTAATATTTCAATTTGGGCCACGCGAATTTAAATCAAGATTTTACTACGGTAGTTCCTGTTCAAGTGACTTACACTCTGATTTAGTTTCGTCGATTGGTATCGTATTGTCGTGCAATCATTTCTGTGACTGGTAATTTCTGTTCCTAGCGCCTATCAGATGAGGGGATCCGTTGTTAGATTGAAATTTTTGACATGTTGCGCTAGTTACAACGGGTCTAAGTTTGACGTAGTTTGTATTTAAATGGATTTAAAAATAACGCTAGAGTATGAATTGTTTTCGGATTGCGGGTGAACATGTTTTCTTTCGTTTAGTCTATGAACTAAATAAAGGTCATATTCTTCTTCTCCATGAAGTGAATAAACTTATAATGAATTACTTGTGACTGGTCCACATCAGCATACTCTGTTTGGTTAATATTAACTTCTCATTGTTGTCTGCAGTAGCCAGTCATGTAGAAAGGGGGGAGCGTTATGCTGATGAAGTTTTACTTTGTTACATCAGAGCACAGCAAGCACTCTGTGTTCGTCAGCAATCAACCATTGGTACGCTGCCATCGATGCGTGTCAACGCCGCTGTTCCATGTGGCATTTCTTTATCAATACCTTAGTTTTTCTCATGTTATTCACCCTTGAAAATGCTCAGAGCTAAGCTATTCACATATGAAAACATGCTTCTGTTGAGGGATTTCGATGTGAACTGTATATCCGAGATTTTTGAGGAATAACTATTTCAGTGTTTACTTTTACGTTTTAGGTATGCGAGGTAACATCGTTCACAACCGCTGCTCTTCGTTTTCTCAAGGTGTTTGTTGTCAAACTAGTTCAGGGTTTATTGCGTCACTTTGGTGACAGTGCTATTTGGTTTAGTTTTAGCAGGAGTAATCAAAGTGTACTAGAGGCTCGTGAACGCGCGTCTTGTCTTGGATGAGCGCGTCTATCTTCAGTTTAATTCATTTTAATTAAGTTATAAATTGACATGATTTAGTCTTCCTCTGCCATACATTTTATTTCAGAATGAAAGCTCAAGTAATGACTCTCAGTGCGGCAAGTTAAAATGTCGGGGAAAAAAAAACTGACGCACGGTTAATATACCAAAAAGTCGAGTGTCTGAGTTAAGAGCTATAGTTTCTCCAAGGTAGTAAGTATTTATCTCCCCGGTAGTTCATGCACTAGGTAGAATTTGAACTTAGCTGCGATTAATTTTTGACAGCAGGTTATAGGTGATGCAACAGCGCATTTTGAATTTAATAACATGTCTGTATCTTTGGTGCTCTTGAAAGTTCTGCATTCCCCTTGGCTTTGCATGCATGTTCGTTGTTTACAGTATCAGAGTTCAGAGTTAACATTGAATGGCGTTATCCTCTGTGCGTAGTATCTAACGGTACGTTTACAAATGCGTTTACATCTCGAGTGCTTGTCATATGCAATTCACTGTTAGTAGTGGGCAAGTTTGCAGTGCTCACGTGGAAAATTTGGTAATTAGTGATAAGATCTAGACGCAGCTGCATAGTTGTCTACGCACACGGGAGTGCTGCCGCTTCGGGGTCAGTGACAGTGCGCGTTGTTCTTCATGTTGTTTCTGTTGCTGCAGCTGCAGCAGTGTTGTTGCCGTCACACCAGCACTGTTGCTGCAGCTGCATCAGTGTTGCCGTCACACCAGCAGTGTTGCTGCAGCTGTATCTCCTGCGTTGTTGTTAATGCATCTCTCTATTGTTTGTTTGATCACTGTTGTAATTGTTGCACAATTGCGTTACCTGTTTGCGACCACGCTTTACAAGTTAGTAAGCGATTATATTTACAATAAATGTACATTACAATAAATGTAATGTTCGTTTTTACTCTGATTCTTCTTTTTATTTCACCGAGTAAGATTTTCGACGAATTAGCCTAATAGAAATAAAATTAGCACTATTGTGTGTTTCCGCAGTGGTTTCGCTACTACATCTGCTCTGGGCTTGGCTGACATTTGGGCATTCCACCATAATTTTGCTCACTTGGATATTTTCCGAAATTTCTTACAAGTTTCAAGTTCTGAGTGATAGATTACTGGACGAACATTGAAGCACAGTAGGTCCGCATTTTATGTACTCTGTTTAAATAGCTGAGCTTTTATTCGTTACGGTAGGTTTTGGTGTTAAATGAAAGCTCTTAGTAATTAGCTGCAACGTCTGGTTCTTGGCTTATCGCTTCCGAGTCATAAGGCGTGTAGTCGAGCTGATAAGTAGACTGCTTTTTGTACTTGTGTTTTCAACGAGCCGCCCGGAACGCTGGAACTGGCCGAGTTAGTTGACCCTCTGTCTGCAGTGCTTAATGATGGTCGAGCGTTCCATGCTCATTATCTCACGCTCCTAGTCTGTGTATCCGTTTAACTCCAAAGTTTTACACCAGCGTGTAATGGGATAGTAGCACTTCCCGAGAACTACTCGATGCAGACGCGTATTCGATTTCTTACAGCCCCTCAGGGGGATGCAAGTATTGTAACTATGGAAATTAGCGCTCCCAAGAGTAAAATGTGTATGGGCCCGAGCTGAGAGTTAAGTAGGCCTTCTTTTTGTCGGAATAAAATGTTTTTTTTTGGTAATGTTAAGGACCGTCTAATTTTCAGTTCACTACTGTCCTGTTTTTCAGCACCTACTACTTTCCTCTTCAATTTTTATCTTGTTTTATAAACTTCTTTCTCAACTTACTGTTTCTATGCCCCTTCTGCATACATTCCGCGTTCCCTTATCTCCTTACAAGATGGTGCCTTACTCTTTCCTCTCTTCGTAACGCTTTCTTTTTTAGCGGTTAGGGAGGCTTAAACTAACATCTAATCTGATTTCTTGCAGCTGTACTCACCGTTCTAGTGTGGTGTTGCAGTATTGCCGTGCTCGCTCCATTGCTTCGTGGCAATCCTCTCATCGTAGAATTGCGGTATTATTGCCCTTTTGAAGAAGTTATTTTTTATTGGTTTAACGAAACGTCATTTCTCGGAAACGTTTTGGGGGTGTTCTGCTCTCATCAATGCTAGTTTTTGAAAACAGAGTCTCAATTTTTGTTCCCCACTTCAAGTCTTTTTATAGAAAAAAGAAACAGCCGTGTATCAGCGTCTTTCAAGCGGATACAATTATCGTTTTAATGGAAATTAGCTCCTCCTCCCAAAAAAAGATGTGAGGTCCGAACCTAAGGTATGCATTTTTGACTTGATGGAAAAGCCTTTTTTTGGCCTTGTTTATTGCCATCTTATTTTCTGTTTCCTGCTGCCCTATTTTTCAGCACCTCTGGCGTTTTTCTGCAACTTTTATCATGTTCATGAACTTTCTTTTCAATTTACTGTATCTATCTTCGGGAAATTGTGTGGAAACACACGTTGTGCATACGTTCTGTGTTCCCTTAACTCCGCACTAAATGGTGTCTTCATCCTACTTCTCTTTGGAACGCTTTTGTTGTGGGCAGAAAGGCTGAAACTAACTTATAATCTAATATATTCGAGTGCTTCGGTATTGAGTTCACAAGGAGATGCAATCATTATTTTTATGCGAATTAACTCTCAGAAGGAAGATAGGTTTTGATCTGAAGGTATGGCATTAGGTTATTTGTTTTGATATAAGTTTTTTTCGGTTCTCTGCTATCAGTTTTTCCAGCATCTACGACTTTCTTCAATTTTCACCTTGTTTCATACACTTCTTCCAAACTTGCTTTCCTATGCCCAGGGTGTGAGAACAACTCATTGTGCATAATTTCTCTATTCCCGTAATTCCTTGCTAAATGGGGCATTCCTCTCCTGGGAACACCATAGTTATATTTAAGGAGTCTCAAACCGACTTTTAATTTATAGGCCTTGAATTCTGTGCACTTTCCATATCACTTAGTCAAAGATCTCACCATCTTTGTTTAGTTCAAAGATCTCACGTTAAACCTTGTGTAAAGGAAATGCGAGTAACATTTTTTCAATTCAATTCGGGTTTCTTAGGAAATTCCTAATACGTAGGTAGAACTGAAATGCTGTTGCAGCCACGATGCGTGGTGTGCGCGTCACTGTGCCGCTAATTGCCAGAGAAATTCTTCCTACGCCTGCTTCAAATTAAGCTCATTTACTTTCGGTGAAAGACTACTAACAAAGCTAACGCTTGTTTCCTATCCTTGATAACTCGTGTTAAAAATGAAGCTTATGAACCGCGTATCAAAATTAGGTTTATCTTTTCTTCAAGGTCATAGTGATTGTTCCATTTCATTCACTATTCGAACATGTTATTTGAAAATTTACTCGAATTTCAGGTGCGTGTGGGGTATAACATTTCTATGTAGGATATTATGGTGTTAATTTTATTTAGTGTAACTGTGTCATGCTAATAACTTGGATGCACGTCCGACAGACTACACCGAACAATCACAATTTATAATTTTATTGAGAGTTAGCCCGAATTTGAGTAGTTGTATGTAAGAAAATAGTTTCAAGCATTACCAGACAACCGTCTGGTGCGAGGGAATCTGGATTGGTCAAATATTTATTCCGAATTGTATTCAATGAAATGAAAATGAATTTTCATGCAATTCGAGATTTACAGCAACACTGTGATAGTACAGTGGTTTGTGTATTCCCTTTGAAAGTAGTTGTCATTGCGAGTGGTGTTGCAATCAGTGCACATGTGTTGCTATGGCATGTATCTAAGTCATGACTTATTCTATACCAACATCTCGGGTCACTTGGCTGCCCTGAATATTGGCGGTGGCTCCCAGCAACCGTACTGTTTTCTTCGCCTACTCGAAGTATGAATTGAAAGAGTTTGTTGAAAAGTTTGAATTCTCCCGAATTACTCGCTTGGACTGCTCTTCGCCATGCTTATTTGTTAGCGATTTGCCGCAAGTTCATGCGTTTCCCTGATCTATAGGTCAAATGGGCCTTTATTCGCAAAATAGATTAGATTTTTCAGTTTTGTTACAGTTTTTTTTTTCGGTTCACTGCTGTTCTGTTTTTCAGCCCCTATTAAGTTCATCTTCAACTTCATTTTGTTCCATGAACTTCTTTCTCAGCTTAATGTTTCTATGCACCTTCCTTGTGCATAGATTCCGCGTCCCCTTTAACCCTATACTAATAATTGGTGCCTTCTTCCTTCCTCTTTTTGGAACACGTTTGTCGCGGTTAGGAAGGCTGAAACTTACGTCTACTCAGCCGCAAATGCAGTAATAATTTCTAGCCAAATAATGGCCACGGTCTCTAACATAAACCCCTCAGGGGGATACAACTATTGTATCTACGGGAATTAGCGCTCCCAGGGAGACCATGTGCGGGCCCGAGGTAAAGGTTAGGTAGGCTTTCTTTTTGTTAAAATAACACATGTTTTTGTTTTGTTACGGACCAACTTTTTTTCGGTTCACTGCTGTCCTGTTTTTTCAACACCTACTACTTTCTTCCTCAACTTCGATCTTGTTTCATAATCTTCTTTCACAACTTAATGTTTCTACGCCCTTTCTGCATAGATTCCACGTTCCCTTAACTCCATACTAAATGGTGCCTTCTTCCTTCCTCTCTTTGGATCTCATTTGTTGAGGATAGGAAAGAAAAGAAAGAAAAAAGAAAGAAAAAACATTTATTAAACATTTATTTCCAATAAAGTACAAACATGAAACGTCGATACATTGGATTTTAAAACACCTTAACCTTAAAGCATCCTTAATTGAGAATGACACATTGGTATTGGGATCCCCGTGTAAAATGTTGAGTCAAAAAATGATTGACAGAAAAGCACATCAAGGGAGGCTTAAACTAACTGATAATCTAATCTAATCTCTTGCACAAAACAATGCTCTCGCTCATTACTTGTAGGTTGTTCGTGCTCCTTCTGAAGAGCGTCAGCGAACCGTAATAGGCAGGCATCGCGTTCTCACTTGTAGGGTGCGGCGCACACGTCATCGGAGACCAGCGCAGCACGTACCGACGAGCGAGTGTGTTGGGCGTAACGAAACTTTCTTTTGAACAGCGCAGGTTGGCTGCGACTTTTGCCAGGTTTGGTCCAACTTGTGGGACTCACAGGGTTTATCTTCTCTAATGGTCAGGGGTTATCGCTTAGTTTGTTAATTGGATTCGTGGATCTGGTTTAGTTGTGTTGCTAGGATACGTACCGCAGCCTTTTTTCTGAATTACCCATTTTTTACTTTAGTTCTATGCGCTTGTTTAGCGTTAAATGCTCGTCTTGGGTTGTGTTATTTGAAACTTTCATCCCGATTTCACTGGTATTTTGCAGCAGTACAATTTAAATATCTAGTGAAGTGAAATCTTGAGGCTTCCAGATGATCTAATGTTATTTCTACTAAACGTCGTACAGATGTTTGTAACATCAGTTTGTTACAGACGTTCTGACTTCGGACGTGTGGAGTGTGCAGCTTGTTTATTGCAGAAAAGTTGTATTTTCATTGTGTATTATCTATGAATGGAGTTGAGCTTCTCCAAATGGTAAGAGTGTCGTAATCAGGTAAAAGTTCAATGAATTGATTGCGAAAGGTCCGTGTTATCGCACAATTGTTACCAATTTCTATGGACAATGTTGCCAGTTATCAAGTGATTGTACTCACGGGCTTTTGTCTCTGTCCACATTTTTTGTATTGTTTAATCAGTTGTGTTCGTTAGATCAGCATATTGACTCCAAACCATCGGGGCAGACTACGTTGAAATTCATCTCGCTGAAAACATAGCTCTCGAAAATTTCGAAACGGTGCTCGAAATAATCGTTTCGTCGTGAAGATATTCCATGTGTCGCTGTATTCGTCCTGGCGTATTTGTTTTGAATTGTTGCTGTGTTGCATCAGTTGAAGATTGAGTTTTTCGTACGCCACGGAAAATGGAATTACACTAATTGATTGAAAACACGCCTTTCATAGCTAACTTATTTATACCCATTTTTCTCAGCATTCGCCAGCTTTTTTTGAGCAAGCTCTGAAGTTTGTTTCTCTTCTTGTTTACAGTTGCGTTAGTGGTGTGGATGTAATTTCTTACATTGTCATATTTCACTCTGATAATTCGAATGCCTCTACGTATACTCATCGTTATGTACCGCTCACCAAATGGACGCATTTTAGAATGTGGGAGAGAAAGTGGAAAAATAATCATTCCCTGCAAATCTTGAAAATGCCAATCTACTCTTGAGAATTTCCGTATGAGAAGTTCAATTCAACAATAGTTTGTTTAGGTGTCAGCTTAAAATTGTGTTTTTAAATGCGAGTTTAGTAATACTTTTTATCAATTTATATATTTTACGTCAGCAGCAGTCCTATGAGGCACCCGATGGCTGCCTAGGATCCTCTGTATAAAATTCAATTTCCGTCTATTGTCATCAAATGTTTCCGTAAGGGGGATATTTTGCGTGAAATATTTTGAGAATTCTCTCACGCTTGTGCAAGATAAGTGTTATCAAAGGAGATAAAGGGCCTAAAAATTTCTTTTTCTTGGAAAGGAATTTCATCGCTAATGCTGAAAAATAACCGTCAGTTTGAAAGTTTCGCATTAACGTCGACATCATGCTTCGACTGTCCTTTGGATGGGTTAAAATTTTGTAAAATCAAATGAAAATTTGAGCTAAAATAGTTGTGTGTCGCTCTCGGGTATCGATCGGCAAGTGATTCTGCGGCTTCTTGCAGTATCCGTGTCTTTCTCCTCTCTTGTCGGCACAGGCAGGCCTCTAGGGGTGCCTGCTATCGATTGCTTGTCTTTTTTTTCTTTGAAAAGTGGCACACAGTCTCTGTCTTTCACCCTCTTATTTTTGATGAAATCTACGTGACGTTAGCAGGGCGATGAGAAGGAATAGCTCTTCTCGACCCCAGTCGAGAATTGAGATAAATTTTGAGCCTCCTTTGATCCAAAGAACGCTAGGGAATTGGGTCTGATGATCTGTGAACTTGTTTCCTCACTTGAGACGGGATTAATTGTTCGAATAGGGGCCATTAACGTCGAACTGTGGCATTCAAGGTCGGTTTAGCGTTCTGAACTCCAGAGCTGAAATTCTTCCTTAGCATTTCTCTGTCTTTCACTTTCCACTCCGCTAGTCCTGCAATTGGATATGCTGAAATGTGAGAGGACTTCCTCGTTGCTCTTACTCTAATGTGATGCACCGTGTAATTATCGTGCTGATCTGTTTTGCAAGTGCTTCTTCTCTCATGGTCATGTAGTGCGTCAGTACCATGCTTCACTTGAATTCTCGATTGCTCTCTGCATTTGGTTCTAGGCAATTCGTTGTAGGGTTAATTTTAGTTTCATTTATAAAACTATGTGGGATGACGTTCATATTTTGCTGGTATATGTTTATTATGTTCGATGTTGATCAATTTTGGGCTTGAGTCGGTTTTGCATGGGAAGTTCCGATGTTTCATAGAACAAATGTGGGATTTATTATTTTATATAGATTTTAAGTTTCTAACTGATCAAAAGGTTCGATTTTTCTTTTTAAATTCCTACAATCAAACGTTTCCAGCTGGAGTAAAAATTTAACTCAAATTAATTCTAAATTGAATTTTTTGCATAAATTGTTATTGTGTAATTTCGTTTGTTTACTGTCGTATCTCTTGAGGTAATTTTACCCTTTAGGTGTTGGGACGAGTTCCACTATTCGGTGCTTGTATAATCAGCAGTAATTTTGTTATACCTGAATCTGGAGTGTAGTGGTTACCATATCCTACAATTTGCGAGGTGCAACTATTTTTCATCGATGGGAATTACCGCTGCGGAAGGGAATATGCGAGTTCTCTTGCTGAAGGTTACGTAGGCCTTTTTTTATCGATACCGGAAAGGTGTTTTTGTTTCGAAATAAAATTTTTTTTTTCGGTCCACTGCTTTTTTTTTCAACTCTCGTTACTCTCTTCAATTTTTATTTTGTTTCATAAACTTCGTTAAATCTTGCTGTTTCCAAGCGCAGAGTGTAGCGACACATCTTGTGGATAGATTCATCGTTCCCTTTAATTCTACTCTAAATGGTGCTTCCCTCCATCCTGTCTTTGACACACCTTTATTGTTGTTAGATAGCTAGCTTTAACAACTCAAAATTTATCTACACGAACTCAAGAAGAGGACAGTTAGGTAGCAAGCATTAACAACTATTAATCTATTCTATTCTACACGAAATTTAGAAGAGAACAACCAGTAACTGACGGAACAGGGACTGTAGCATTACAGCTGCACTGCGTGTTAGTGTGTATGTTCTCTCGGTACCTGCGATCGATGGTAACTTGCTGGCGCTGACCGCGTATTGTATGTATACCCTTGTGTCACGCTGCTGCTTGCCCGGTAAGTTTTGTGGAGAGCTGTCACATCTGAGTTGTTCTTTAACTCTTCGATCGCAACGTGCGCCACCGGTGGCCACGGAGGGAATTCTCAAAACGCTGCTGACCGACCAGATGTCACGAACTCAATTTTCATAAATACTTAAAGTTAAATGAAGGTACGATACAGTTAATTTTTGCTATTTTCAAAATGCTTCGGACAGTTGACTATAAATTTGAGTCGGATATTAAACTTCAGTTTAACCAATTGCGATCAAAGTGTTGAAGAGTGTCAGGATGAGTAAGCTTAGTGTCGGCTGCAAATGTTGGCTTTCGGCGGTTTTTGCGATACGCTTTTCGCGGTCTCATCATTTGGCTCAACACTTCCTTCTTTGCTGAAGGCGGGTGCAATGTGCTTGTTTTTTTGCAGCTTTTCATAGTTGAATTTCTGTGCAATGTACATTTTTCAATACTTCAACTCATTAACATAGTTTCTGACTTTATTTAGCATGCGGTCTTTCTTTGTCGTGCTTCGATTTGGACCCTATTGCTGCAATTTTACTAAGGGCTGTATCGATGTATCCCGCGTTATATTTTCAGTTACAGGAATAAAGGTATCATAAATACGGCTTCAGTGATTTGTTGCGTTATATTCTCAGCTGTATGGATGAAGGTACCATTAATTTAAGTTGTAATCTGCTCGAGGATGTCCCCTGACTCGCTGAACACCGCTAGAAGTGCACTGAGCCAACGAGGCTATCCTGTGGTTGGGGGCTGCTGTCTCTCACGCTGCTCGCACTCTTCACTTTCTGCTCCCTCTCTATTATTTGGTAGCATTACATTTTGAATTTATCGGTTTTTCTGGCCGTATTATTCACTCTTTAGCTTCCTTAAGTTTTGAATTTATTCATTTTGTGTTTTATGCATTTTTCTGTCAGCATTATTTATTATTTAGCCTTTTTAGATTTTGAATTATTGTATTTTTCTGTCAGTTTTATTTATTAGTCATTAAATTTTGAATTTATATATTTTGTCTTATGCTATCTTTCTACCTACATAACTGAAGTGTATCACTTCTCCCAGTGTTGATGTTGTGTAGCCACTGATAATCGTGTATGGTGAAGATAAAAATACTTTTTGCAGTGTACCGTTCAGAATTAGCGCGGCTTTTTGTCGCGAATTGTATGATTTCATTTGCCTTTTGTATCGTTAAAGTGTGAGACTATATTCTGCTGCATAATGGAGGTTACTGACTTGGCCCGTTATCAGATAAGTATATGGACGTTTATAGGTCGAAGAATTGGAGTATCAAGTATTACCGCAATGGCTCGGTTCCATGGTAGCCAGCACGAGATAATTAGAGTGCATGCTAGAATGTAGGTCGTTGCACTTCGATAAAACCCGGTAACTCTGTTATGCATGAACTGTCTGCTGTCGCCAAATGAATCCAGGTGGACTTGTTCGAATATCTCTTTTTGTATGCAAGTTTTCTTCATGTTTTAGGGTACTTGCTGAGTTTTCTTTGAAAATGACGTTTAGGATATAGGCGGGATGATCATTGATGCAGGCTTAGTCGTAATCAACTCATGGAGTGTAATAAATTGCCTACTTACCGAAGTGTTTAAAACTTTATTCTCCTGAAAGTTTAGCAGCGTCAAATCACTTTATTTCATGAATTTTCTTACAGAAAGGATTATTTTCCTCATCGTTCGTTCACTTTATGATGAGTGACGCTATTTTGTATTGAATTTTTTTCGAAGTACGTGCATTTGTATAATATTCTACTTTTGATGCAATCTAATAGGTTACATGAAGTGAACGTAATGCGTTATTGTAAATGGGACTCAATATCCGTGCGAATATTTGTTCAATTACGGTTTTCTTGCGTGTACATTGAATGACATGTTCTTCATTTCGAATCGACTAAATATGTTATTTTGTTCCGTGCGCGTGTTTCGGAATTGGTACACCCAAAATCAAATGTTGTAGGTTTCCAGATTACGCAGTACTGTTGGCTGGTATGTTTTAAGGCCGTTAAACAACGAAATGAAATTTTTTCTGCTAGAATTTGCATTCGCAAGTTAGATGGTCTTTAAATCTAATGTAAACTACTGTGTTATTGACATCGGCAATCGTGCTATGTATTGTTAACTCTCTAAATGAAGGTTGAAGTGCTTACCGAGATGTATTGAATGCATTTTTGGACGATTTTTATGTCGATATTTTTTATAGTTGATGTATGTATAGTTGGTTAGATTTCAATAGAAGGCAAGATGCGTTAAACCTCCTACGGAATTTTTGAACAATAGTATTCCTGAGAGGCAAGTGAATTTCTAATCATTGGCGGCATTGTGTGAGGAGTGTTACCGTGTGTGTGGAGAGTTTAGTTTACGGAATCTAAGTGTAGATGAATTTGGTCTTTTGAACGCTCAGAAATGACTTGTTCTACCCTAAATGTAGGTACACTCTCGATTCTGTTTTGAAATATCTAATCTGGACATTGATATAGAAATTAAAAAAAATACTAAAATTAAATTTCACTTATGATGGTATCTATGCGAATTAGCGCTCCCAGGGGGTTATTTGAGGTCCTAAGCTAAAGGTTAGGTAGGCCTGTTTTTTTTTTTAAATAGAAAAGCTTCATTCTTTTGTTACGGACCTTTTTTAGATTCACTGCTGTCCTGTTCTCCATCACCTGCTGCTTTCTTTTTCAACTTTTAGATCCTTTTTCTTCCCGGAAAAAGTGTATTCCCGGAAAAAGCGTATCACAAAGTTTAGCAACAGTATTGGAAGTATATTTGGATTGTAGTACCCAACAGTACTGCTCAAGGAGAAAAGTTCACAAAACTTCAAGTGAATAGATGATACATTAGCACAAGACTTCTTCCTCCAGGAAAATTGTCTTTCAGGGCATCTGACGAACTCAGTATCCCGTATCCCCGCCCCTCAGGATTCCTGCGATACAGGCGTACTGATGCTGTCTGTCCTCGTTAACACTTTGACCGCAACGTGAACCACCGGTGGTCACGAAGGGGATTTTCATAATGGTGCTGACCGACCAGTAGTCACAAACTCAGATTTCATAAAGATTCAATTAAAGCAAAATAAAAGCACGATCCTGTTGATGTTTATTTTTATAATTGCTTCCTACAACTGACTTGAAATTAGAGTTGAAAATTAAACTTTAGCTTAACCAATTGGGGTTAAAGTGTTGATGTGCATAGGAAAAACGGCGTTCTTCAACTGCTGCCGAAGCTTCTTACCACAGAATCAGCAAAAGTTGTAGCAAGCTGTTTTTGATTTATAGTTAAACAGGCCTTTTATTCTTAACTTCTCTGTCTCCATAGTGAGGAAGGCCTGGCGTTTCGTGAAACCGATATCGTGCATGAGTGTCATCTTTTCTTTATTTTCAATCACCTTGCCGTCTCATTCAGATGCTTATGCAATTTGGCAGCGTGATGAGCTTGTGGATTGACATGTATAATAATTTAACTATCAGCAGTGCAACTGATTTGGCACTCTGGATTCATAGTGGAATAACAGAAAATGCTAATGTATGCTTCTTGAATGAAACTTAACATATGTAGTACTTTGTCTCTACTACCTTCTTGTTCATGGTCGTTGTGGAGAAGTGCGTAACGTCACCGCGGGGGTCTGCATGTATACATAAGCGTGCTGGGATCCTCAGCAGCGCTAGACAACTCGCCAGCAAAAACAGCTCTCACTCTGGCGTAGCGCTGCCGCTCTTGCTACTGGGAACACACCTCTTTGTTCAGTTTCCCGCGCTCTTTGTATGCGAGTGTCGTACGCCCTGCTAAGTAGGGTGCGCCGTTGCGTCGCACCCGCATGTCCGTCGTATGCTGACTCCCTCTTGCTGGAATCCCAATGCACGCATGCATCTATATATATATATATTTGAGTAGCTGGTACATCGGGGGCTTTCAAACTCAGATTGTGTTGGTAGAGCTATCTGTGTGGGAAAACTCAGTTGGATAATTCAAGAGCTGAAATCTTGTTTCTACGAACAGGTTCATTTAATTTTTAATAGCATTACTTTTCAGTGCTAAGCGTGTGCTTGCATGATTATTGTAACCAATGCTGATACTTCGTTTCTGAGCGATGTCATTGCCGTAACGTTATAGTAATTTCTTTTACAGATGATACGGTTAAAACACGTTGATCATGACTTATGGTTTGAGTTTATTACGTGAGCTGGTACATTCTGTAAATGGCTTTTTGGTATGGTTTCATGCGACTAGTTAGAAAAGAGTAATCGTTACCGACGAGAACACTCTTGAAAAAAATTGTCCAAGTTGTTAATTTAAGCATCGGTTTATATGTTATGCTGAAAAGTATTAATTTTTTATTCGATTTGTTCGCTTTTGTCTTGAAATGAATTCCGAATTGGCTATTGTGTGTTCATTTGAACATGAGCGGTACCAAGGCGATCGCGACAATGTGTATTTGGTTTGATGGAGTTGGGCATTTTTTTTGAAATTCAATTGGCGGTATGAAGCTGAACTCATTTTTTGTAGTTGATTAGTGTGGAGCTATGCCGAGGATTTTTGTAATTCAATCAGCGGTGTGGGGCTGAACGGATCACGGTTGTATATTTAGCCAAGATAGCGTCTTCACTGTAATATGTTGTGCCACAGCAGCACAGGACCTGAACCACGTGGAGATGCGATAGTCTTCGTGTTTTGTCGATAGCTCGTCACCCTAATTTTGTAGTTTCAAGAAGCAGTTTTCGACGCCCTGACTATTGCGCTCATGCTTTGCATATCATTTCCATTTCGTGGTGCAAACAATGCGCTCAAGGTTGTCTGTTTCGCGTCCAGTGAAGCTACGAATTGAACTTTTCGTCTTAAGGGTTTCAAGGGCATTTGAGGAAGACATCACATCTGGGCGAAACAACAAAACTGTGTCGTTCAACATTGAGGTGCTACAAAGCTGAGCTGAAAATGCGATCTTATGCTCAGTGCTAGTATATTAGTTGAAAAATGCATGAAAAAGAAAATTTTTGAAAACTGTTGTTTAGGATATCAGACGGTTATTACAGTGAGTAAAGAGACTGTGTCAATATTAAGTTAATAAACTACATTTCCTAAATCACAAGATAAAGTTGTTAGAATGGTCATCTGCAGAATAAGGCAGCCACGAAATCGTTCTTCAGCGCAAGGTAGGAACTAACAACGCATGGGGACGTGAAATTTTCGTGTTGCATTCAAAGTAAGCTAATTGTGCTAGCTCATGAGTGCTCTTTAGTAGTCAGTGGTCTTTTGAATTGCGGAAAGGATTAGAAATCTTTTTGCACATCTCTTCAGTTTTGACTTCAGCCAGTTTAAAGTTTTATACATAATGGATGTTTTCGCCGTATCTCGTGGGTGTGGCATAGCGTGCAATAGAACTCGAACAAGTGTTCTCTTTTTCGTTTCTTCTTTCCCGTTTTACTTTCGATCTTCTCGAGGTGGATACGCCGTTTTTACTGATAAACCAAGCAAGCAACTGTGGTGCCGTTTAGTCTTAATTGCACATATTCTCTTTCTCTCCCGTGCGGTAATTTTCGTTTAATTAGTAATACCAATAATGAATCTCTCCCGTGCAGTAATTTTTGTTTAATCATTAAAACAAACATAATGAAGCATCGCCCGACTCTATAAATCTGGCCAAACTCGTAATTTCAACACAGTAAAGCACTGTAATTCTCCGTAACAAACAAGTCGAAGGTTCTGTCTTCGGAGCCATTTGACCTGAAAGCAGCGGTGTTAAGCCCTCTAGGTCGCGGTGCCGATGCCCCGCAAACGGCATCGAGTGACCTTCGTGTTCCCGCCCTTTTGTGTTTTGCTGCTCAATTTTTTGTCCGCTACTCGTTTTCTGTGCTGCAGTTTGGGTGGGGGCTTGTGAACAGCAGAACCGACCATCGCTCGTTAGTTTCATGCTACTGCCGTCAAAAAAGCGCATGATTTTTCCTATTTACAGCTATGATCAATTCTCGAAGTGCTTTCGAATGAAGTTCTAGAGGGTATCCTTTTTTATTTCTGTCCCCTCAGGGGGATACAACTATTGTATCTATGGGAATTAGCGCTCCCAGGGGGACTATGTGAGGGCCCGAGCTGAAGGTTAGGTAGGCTTTCTTTTTGTTGCAGTAGAATAGGATTTTGTTTGTTACGGACCACCCTTTTTTCGGTTCACTGCTGTCCTGTTTTTCAGCACCTACTACTTCCTTCTTCAACTTTGATCTTGTTTCATTTTCTTCTTTTCCAACTTACTGTTTCTATGCCCTTTCTGCGTAGATTCCGCGTTTCCTACACTCCAGACTAAATGGTGCCTTTCTCCTTCCTCTCTTTGGATCGCATTTGTTGCTGCGGGTAGGGAGGCTAAAACTAATGACTAATCTAAATCTAAACTTTATTTGTAAGTCCCTCAGGGGGATACAACTATTGTATCTATGGGAATTAGCGCTCCCAGGGGGAAAAACGTGTGAGGGACCGAGCTGAGGGTTAGGTAAGCCTTCCTTTTGTTGAAATGAAGTGTTTTTTTTTTTGCTATGTTAAGGACCACCTTTCTTCGGTTCACTGCTGTCCTGTTTTTCAGCACCTACTACTTTCTTCTTTGAATTTTATCTAGTTTCATGAACTTCTACCTCTATTTACTGTTTCTATGCCCCTTCTGCATAGATTCCCCATTCTCTTATCTCCATACTAAATGGTGCCTTCCCTCTTCCTCTCTTCGATACTCCCTTTATTGTAGCGGTTAGGGAGGCCTAAACTAATTTATAATCTAATCTTTATCTGTGAGTTAGTATGTCGGTGCATTCTGAAAAAAATAGCAACTAAGATTTTTTTTTAGTCAGTTGATACCCCCGTCAGAAGGTTGGGAATCAACGCTCCCAGGAGAAAGATGCGATGTCCCGAGCTGGGGGTTATGCATGCCTTCCTTCTGTCGAAACAGAATAGTTTTCCATTTGTTCTGTTCTGTACCTCATTATCGGCTCAATTTCGTCTTGTTTCTCAAAATTGATTTTTTGAAGTTTTAATACGAGTTCAATAAATTGCTTAAGTACTAATAATATGTAAGTGAAACCAGCGAGCATTGCATGATACGTCAATAAAATATATGCATTACTAATTGAATACACAATTATCATGCGAAGAATTTTAACTGTCACTTGAAAAAGTCATTTATTCGCATTATACCAAATTTTAATTAAACGAAAACTTTATGCAATGTACAAAAAATCGTCAAAAATCAAAATAAACCACTTTATTCATACTACACTTCCATTTTTTTGGAGTTGATTATTATCGAATGACATCATGGTGTTTAGAGTTACTGTAATTGCTGCAGAAAAAATAAGTATTGGATGTTTAGTATTAATCTTTTTTCCCTCTTGTTTCTGAGAGTTTATATGAGCTTTTTTATTAACAGAACTCATCATATTTTGTATTTCAGATGGAGTAACATCATTTTACGTCCTCTTTATTTCCCTCCAAAGGATATCAGGCGGATTGTTTTGCTGCTCATTTGCGTAAAATTTTCTTTCTATGATGCCAAAAGGTTTTCAATTGGGGTTAATATCAGGACTGTTCGATGGCTAATCCATGAAATTCGATCCATGAAAACCATGAGCTTTGAGTAAGTCCTTTGTGTACTTTGAAGCATGTGCTGGAGTCCTGCGTAAAGATCAAAGAATTTCTTGTGTCTGAAGGTTCCTAGCTAAAGGTTAGGAAAGCCTTTTTTTTTGTTGAAAAAGAATAGAATAGTTTTCTTGTTGCAGACCATCTTTTTCGGCTCATTGCTGTCCCGTTTTTCGGCACCTAGTACTTTTTTCAACTTTCAACTCCATACTCAAATGTACCTTCCTCCTTGCTCTCTTGGGAACGCCTTTGTTACGATTAGAGAGGCTTATATACTAACATCTAATCTACAATTTATTCACAAAGCGACGCATCAACCAAGCAAGTAAAGTAACACGCTAATACCGTTTGGGATGATAATGGGTGGGTGCACTAATGTGTCTTGCTCTTCCACGTTAAGGCAGCAGGAGGCGGTAAAAAGTGCGTTTTGGGTAATTCTCCCCACACTACGAAATGATCGAAGTTTTTGGCTTCAGCATTGCTGCTAACAACGTTCACACTAAACGTGGTTATTTGCGAATGTCTATTTCTATTGACCAAAAATTTATGGTATAAATTTAGGAATAAGAGTGAGAACAAGACGTATGAATAAGAGATGGAACTCCACTCATTATAAACTCTTCTATCTTAAGGCCATTATAGACGTGCGGTGTTGTTAACGTCAGTTGACTACTGGTGTACACATGAAGCCACGCCCATGAGAGTAACTGCCTGCGCAACTGCAGCTGATGCTTTTACACGTAGTCACCGCTTGCAGTCAACGCAGTATCTCGCAAGCGTTCGTAGACTAATCATGTCGTCCTCTGATGATAGCGAAGAGCTGGCTTTGTGTTTGATTGTTGAACGAAATAAAAAGCTAGACATAATTTACGCATTTCTAGGTTATGAACCTCCTGGTTTACTAAATTTAATATTGTTTGTAAATGTACACATATATATTTATGTGTATAGTACATATTGCAATTGAACATTTTTTCAGTAAAAGTATTGTATGCTATCTCCCTTTACTTACAAATTTAAAGAAAAGAATCTGAAAATTTACCTAAAATAGTTTGTTCCCTGAGCACTTTACCCAAATCAGGACTCTTGGACAATGTATGTTGCATGCAACATACCTGAGATAAAGATGATGTAGTTTCGCAGATAATGTCATCTGTCAAAAAAATTAAGAAGGTCGTACTACCATAGTTTTGGTTTGTACACGTCATCGGTTCCAGAACAAGATTTCTTTGTTTTATTCATAGCCATATTTTCCGTCCTGTCTTGTCTTCGTAGAGTTTGAATTTTAGATTTTATTGCATCTACCGTGAAATTTGGAAGACTGTCTGAAATTTTCCGATTTGCGTCATCTCTAGAGTTTCTATTTTTATATTCTTGCAGTTTAGTATTCCGTAAACATGGAAAATTTTTGTACATCTCAATTAATGTCACAACATTATCTCTTGAGAACGCCATTGTGTGCACGTCGCGTATGTCTGCACTGACGGCACAGCACTAGCCACATTATTACCACCGGCAATCTTGCAGCTGCAGTCAATAGAATCAAAACATGCTTGATCGCGGATGTTGACTACAGCGCGGCTGCGAGTAGTCAAAAAGTGGGCGGGGCGTTGAGCAAATGGGCGGCGTTTAGTGCACTTGTAGTCAACTGACGTTAACGACTCCGTACGTCTATAATGGCCTTTAGAGGTACAACTTAGTATTTATGGGAATCAGCGCGTCAAGGAGGAAAATGCGAGGTCCTGAGCTGAAGGTTAGGTAGATGGTTTAGGTGTATTTTTTTGTTCTCTTGCGGATCATCTTTTTTTCGATTTAGTGGATTTTTTCAGCACCTGCTACCTCTAACTTCTATCTTGTTTCATGAACTTATTCCTAACTTGCTGTTTCTATGCGTTGGAATCTTGTGTGGGAACACACTTTTTGCATGAATTCTCCGTTTCCAAGGCCGTTCTAAATGGCGTCTTCCTCCTTCTTGTCTTGGGAACATTGAAGTTGTGGTAAGCGAGGCATTAACATACAATATAATCATTGTCAATTACCATGTTAATGGCATTTACGCCTTCTAAAAAGTGGGAAAAATTCATTTAAAAATTCGTCTTTATTCATATCCCTGTTCTTAACTCTGAAAGAAGACAAAATTCAAATGCTTTAAGCTTGCGCTTTTACTACGACGTATTTTTCTCCATGCGACCAGTTTTCTCCAGCGAATATTAACAACATTGTAAAGCGAATGATAGCTGAATGTCTCGTCACGAGTTAGTTCGATACATAACCCATCACGTTTCGTATTCTATTCAGTTCTTTCGAACTCTTCGCTATTAGTGGCGATCACAGGTTGCGTCGCTTTTGGCAACCGTTGTCTCCGTATCAACGTGACCATCGCTCTTCCCTTGGGGTTTCTGTGTGTCTTTTCTTACTGCTATGAGCTTTGTGTAATTTTTTATTTTTATTTTATTTTGCGGATTACCTAGGCGTAATATTAGTATACAATATTGTAGTCTACAGGAAATAGGATCGTGGAATAAATGTTTTTAAGCTGTCCGCACTGATGATCCGAAATTGAGGCATTTTTTGTGTGAAATTTTACATAATTGCATTGAATAACAGTTAATAGATGCGTAGCCTAGCATTCAGTGTTCGTTATCATTGTTTTGAAGGGTAAAAAGTAGGCATCAATGTGCCACGGATTATTTAATTTTTTTTTGCTATTTTGTTGATGAGCGTAGCCATTGACGAAAATTAGGTAGCTAAAATTTATCTATGATAGTCGCCCGCCAATTCAACGAAGCGTATATCAGCTCTTCAACGATAAATTGAATTTTAGTTGAGAAGAGAGTCGAACTGACTTCGATCATCTGAATTTTGCATGGTATGCATAAAACGCGTCGGTGTGGGAGGAACGGCAGTATCCTTTTTTGTGCGTTTCTGCTGATAGCTTTCCAATATAAAGTTATTGACCGCCTGGCGTGAGTCAGTCTTGCGGTTCAGAGAAATCTGATTCTCAAGTTACTCCACACCTTGCTCTTGGGTTTCAGCATGAATTCTAAAAATAATCCCCGCTATACCATACGCGTAAGTGATATTACTAATACATTCGTGTCAACAGCATGGGTAAGTTACTCCACACCTAGAACCCCGCTATTTCATACGCGTGACCTTACTATAAACATTCTTGTCTACAACATGGGTTAATGTTTTCCTAGTGAGCATTGCAGCAACTGAATCGTTTTCCATTTTGATGCATGTTCTCTCGCACACGTCTCGGTTGCCCTCGTAAATTGATGCAGCGATCATAATGGCTCCTTGTCCTTTGCTGACGGCTCGTGTGCTCCTCAACGTCTGTATTTTAAGAAACGCCGGTGGCTTAAGCGCGAGCTCCTCAATGTCGTTCTCTGTAGCGTTCTATTTCTAAAGCGTCCACATTTTTTTCATAATGGATATCCATGTTAACTAGACGCTGTTTCTTGATTGATGTTTTACGGTATCTTCGAACGACGTCTCTTATGACTGCTTGGTTCGACTTCACTGGATTCTGTCTCTCATAAAGAAATGTTGATGTTATCGTCTTTGAAATCCCATTGTAGCGCCTGCAAAATTAAAATGTTCTATACTGATCTTAAGAATCTAATGCTGGTTCTAAATTGTAATTCCTAATTGTAGTAGGAAGGCTTAAACTAACATATAATCTAATATGGCTAATTGTAATAGTTGGTGCAGTGGATGATCTTAAAAGTTTAGTTAGCCAAATTTAAAAGTATTGTGAATGAAGTTTTTAATTTAAAATTTCGTGAACTTTGTGCCGCCAAGTTTATTATCGGTGGCAGCGGTTATAACGTCAATGTTGTTGATCGCGCTCCCAGGAGGGAAATTGTTAGGTTAGCTCAGCTATAGATAGGCCTCAGGGACTCCATGTTTCGTGCCCTCTTCGCTTTTTACAGTTTTCATGTTTTCTTCGCTATCTCTTCGTTGTATTTGGCTCTTCTTTCTTCATAGCTTGCTTTTTCGGCACACAGGGTCTCTAGAGTGGACATCTTTTGCATAGATTCCACATTTTCCTCAGTCCATACTAAAAGGGCTCTTCTCATTCCTCTTTGAAAACATCTTTCCAATGGAGATTAAGCCTTGAACTAAATGCTATAGTTAGACGATACTGTTGTTGACCTCTCTTTTCGAAATTGACGCCCAAACTGCGTTGCTAATGGTGTTTTTCACAATTTTTTGGTGCAATTATCAGCTTTGTACTTTGAGCAGTTTTGTAAGTATAGATCCCTTGTTGTTTTTCGTGTTTGTAATTATAATGCGCTGCAAGGGCTAGTGACACAAATAGCATAGTATTTAATTAAGAACAACACTATCCAAAACCTGAGAAGAGTGTAATTTTCCTCGAACTTGAGCAGAGTTACACTCTACTGAGCCGTTGTAAACAGTTGTGCTAATTGAATTTGTATCGTGGAATGATGGGGACTTGTTTATCATTAATTTACGCTTGACTTCAATGATCACAAATCGTTGAGATAGTGTATCGTTCTTTGAATTATCGCGAATGAGTTATGTACATGTGAATAAGTGGATGATTCTGCAGTGCCCCAGGAGAAATGCTACAGACGCTGGCTGCGACTGCTGTGGGCAGGCTATCAGAACTAAGATACGTTATCGTTCGAGTGCCTTCTGTGTACGGTGTATCTTTGCATCGTATGATGTACTTAGTCGAGCTAATTTGCCGTTTTTTTATAACTCCTTCATGTTGGTAACTTCTCCAGATGGATCTATGGTTAATTTTTGGTTCTTGGTCAGAGAGCGTGTTAAAAGAATTGGAAAGTAAGTATTGTTATTTGTCTTTCTGAGAAAGTGAATTGAAATTACCACCATGTGTAATCTGAATGAAGGATGCAGCATTTTTTTTATTTAAAATAGTTTGTTTTCGAAGGTGTGTATGTATGGTGAACTAGCGCCATAATAAATGCATGGTGATGAGAGCTCTCCTAGACGATAGGACGCCCCAACATTATGGTAGTAATGAAAACTTTTATTTTGAAGCAGCGCCGTATTCGTCTCGCCAGCTAAACAGTGAAGTGTGAATCACGAAGCGCGAGACTACTCGAGAGTAGCTGTACATTTGTTTCGATGCTTGCTATCTCAAAATATAACTGTTCAAAATCTGTAGTAGTTCTGCTACCTAGCAAGTGATATTTTCGCAATACCTTATGTCTCTTTTATTGGTATTTTTATTTATTCGGCTTATGCCAGCAATATGTGAAGGCTTCGACACTTTACTCTTTTATATGTATAAACAAGTGAGCATTTAATTTCAGTTGTGATGGAGTTGAATAAAGTCGGGAACTGACTCCTAATGAGCATCTAATTCATCTTGAATAGACATTCTTCTCTTATTCAAAATACGTGGAATAAGTAAACCTCAACCCCTAATCTTTGTGTAAATAGCGTGCCCTTTAGAATTATACCGAAGATAGAGGTGCTTTTCTGTTGTTCGTTTTCGCAAAATTTATAAATCATTCTCTCGATGACTGCCCAACATTAACTTGTCAAAACTCACGCCTTTAGGATGCCTGACAGGAATTATAGTGCTGATTAACTCGAAAGAAGAACTTGTTTCTACGGTTATCTCTTCCTAACCGCGTACCATCAGCGACCAAAGAAGTCGTGTGTGGAGCTCAGTCAGCCGGCGTTCGTGTCGCTCAACCGGCTACTTTTTTCGTTCTTCATCCTTCTCGTTGTGTAGTCACCGAGCGTCGACACCGGCATGCTACCTACCTCCCTCTGCCGTCACTGGTGTGCCTGTCGTTGTTCTTGCTGTGCTAGCATCTACACGCTTCTTCCATGCTCGCAATGGTGTACGGATGTAGTGAACTGTGCTAAAATAGTTTCTAATAGTGGGGTAATCAGGTTTTAGGAAGTCGTATGGGATCTTCAATATGTTATATTTTAGGAATTACAACAGCAAGTTTTTGCGTACTTTAATAGAGTGAAAATATTACGGGTTTTTAGCGGTTGATATCTCAATTTATTATGTGAGTGATCGTCACTCAGAAGTAAATGCGCAAAGTGCGTTGAATTCGTAGGTATTTTAATTCACTATGTTTCTACCTACATGTTCGATTTAGAAGTGATTTCCATGTATATTTTTATGGCCTTATTTTTGTAAAATTACTTGAGGGAGATGCTGCTACGTTACCTTATAAGCCTTCTAAACTTGTCTTTCGTTCTCACTTTATTTTTTCCGATGTCATGCCTACTTTTCTATCACTGTTTTGTATTTTCTTTCTCTTCTTTTTTTAAATTGCTTTTATATGTTACGAGTTTCTGTGTAAGAAACACGCCTCGTTCATGGATTCCTTAGGGTTAGGGAGACGTAGACTAATTCATCTAACTAACTGATCACACCAATCTTTTGATTGGGAACGGCGAAGAAATATGCTGCCACTTTAGCACCGAAACAAAAAGGTGGAGAATGAAACGTTCAGCACGCATGAAAGCTACGCACTTTACGTACTGGAATGTTGATCATTTGAATTATTCGTGAAGAATATTGAAAAAGTTGCCGACCTATATTCTGCATCTAGAGTGATCATACATGTTAATATATATCCTACGCCTGTTCTACATATATATATATATATATGTTCTATATTACCCACATTATATTTTCTGCGTCTTGACTGGTCACAAATTCTAGCGTTCAAAAATTTTCCTATCGTGCATGCTTTCATGGCGTGTTGAGGACCACTGCTGTTGCGTGTAGGTGTGGACACTTGCGTCCGTGCTGCTGTGTGGTACATGTACGCACAATACGGTCTGTTTGTGTGCGTGCGTACATTCTGTCGCAGCCTGTCATTTGCAGGCACCACCATATAGTCGTAGGGTTTATTTCCAGGTGCCTCCCTGGACGTGAGATCCTCTGGTAGTTCACGATAATCCTTGCTTCGTTTCTTTCGTCGATTTGTTGTTTCAGTGCGTCCTGGGTGTTCTGCATCCTTGTAGTCAAATTGATTGTGCGAGACGAAACTTTATCAGGACGAACTTGAGATGCCACGAAACATTAAAGGTACCATCCGGGATTTTGACCTTTTTTCGTCAGATTCACTTGAAAGTTGGTCAGTATATGTATTTTTTGAAAGTAAACTTTTTTTACTCATGTATTTTTTTTGATTTAGGCCATATTATTTTTTTTTAGAAAAATGAGTTTTGTGATACATTTTTATGTATATTTCAAGACGTATCTCCTCATTGAATTTTGATGCTAGAACAAAACCAAAGACAGTTTTAGAATCCTTGGAACATTTCTAACAAAAGTTATCGACTCAATTTGAACATTTAAAAAAAGTTTTTTTTTGTGATATGCGAAACTTTATAGTAACATTTCAAACAACTATTTTTGGGTTTGGATCAATATAAATTTTTTGGTTTGTCACATTGAATAATTGAGTCGATAACTTTTGTTAGAAATGTTCCAAAGATTCTAAAACTGTCTTTGGTTTTGTTCTAGCATCAAGATTCAATGAGGCGATACAATTTGAAGGGTAGAAATGTATTCTATTCAGGAGAGCCCAAAAACAAAATATACTATTGAATTGCAATATAACTAACAATTTATGTACATGGATGCAGTTTCTTTGATTTATTTTTATGTACGAATAATGTGCAACATTTTCCTTGTGAATGTCAATGTAACGTAAGAAATATCGTGCAAAAAACAATCTAGAAATATATTTTATTTGAGTACTCACCATGTAGCTCATGTATATAGGCCCGGGATTTTCAACTTTTGTCGTCCGATTCGTTTGAAAATTTATCAGTATATGTATTTTTTGAAAGTAAACCTTTTTTACTCATGTCATTTTTTCGATTTAGGCCATATTTTTTTATTTTGTTCATTAAAAATGTTTTTTTCCACACAGGACCCCCCCCCCTGGGAGGGGGGGGGGTGTTCTGGTGTCCGGAGCGCCATAATATTATCATGGCACAATAACCCATACCATAAGGATCCTTTTTGAACAAAAAAATAAACACACTCAATTTTTTATGATTTTAGCCCCCTTATGGACCCCCCCCTGGGGAGGGTTCTGGTGTCCGTAGCGCCATAATATTTCATGGCACAATAACCCATACCATAAGGATCCTTTTTGAACAAAAAAAAATTTGAGTCAAGGGTGCCGCGGGGGCCCAATTTGGCCTCGGATGGTACCCTTAAGCCTTTCAGTTGGAGTTTTTTTATTAGTGTGTGCGAATATTATTTCTTACCTTGACAGTTTTGAGAGTTTTTCCTCATAACTTTCTCTTTAATAATCCTAACCGCATCCGTCGTTTTATTGCCTTTTCTGTACTCGGGGTTCTTCCCACCGAATAAACAAAACTTTTTTGTATGTCGCTGTGAATTTATGTAGCAAAAGTTATCATGACAGTTATTTTAACGAAGTTATTTTTAGAAATTTTCTCAGTATGTAATAATTTCTATGCACCTTGCACATAGATTCCACGTTCCTTTCAACTCAAAACTTGATGGTGGCATCCTCCTTCCTCTCTTTGGAACGCCTTTGTCGTTGTTAAGGAGGCTTAAAACTAAAATCTAAATTAATCTTTAGCATTTAATAGGATTGACTCAATTTATATATTTTTGGCGTTTTTTCAATTACATTTGCTGTATACTTTTCGAACTCGCAGAACGCACTTTACGTTGAACTTCTTTCATGTAAATCAATCATTTTTTTAGTAATATCAGAAATGAGCTGACGACAGCACAGCTACCGCTTAGTGCAGGGTTTCTGATGAAATATTTTGGGAGGAAATACAAAATGTTCGCATTTTTAATTATGAACTAGTTCCAAGAGTACGTTTGATTTTCCATTTCTGAGCTTGTTTGATTGAAAAAAAGGTAAGAAAATGAAATGGCGAGTACTAAATAAATTTTGACATATCCACCCCAGTTCAGATTTTTTATCAAGGTTACGATTTATGAAGAAAGAGAACTTCAGCATCAAATTCAGATATTAATGGGAATGAAAACTCAATGTTTCTCTGGTTTGTGTTGATTTTAGTTGTTGCGTGTTAAGTGGATAAATTCAGTGAAAGTCGATAAGGTTGTTTTTATGCGTTATTGTGCTGGGAATTTCGTGTTTGAAATACGACCCCAAGTATGTTGAGAAAGTGGAGCAATGTTCTGTTTTATGTTTATTCTATTGAGCGACGACTTTAAACTTGGAATACTCGTGCGAAGTTGCCTATCTCGCCATAACTTCTAAATGCGACAATACACCCGTACTGCCGGGAAAAAGAACGCAGGGAGAGACATGCGGGCGCTGTTTTGTCGCTCTTCCTTTCGGAGTCGGTCACGTTCTGTCTGCTCTGTTCAAGCGTTTCTTAACTGGTGTCAAATTCTGGCTCTCTAAAGGAATGATTTCTCTATCTTCAGGATGCGGTAAATGTAGCTGAGCTGCCAGTTGGTTTTCAGGAAACCTTGCGACTAGCGTGCATCTAATTTTATTGATATAGTGTGTTATTCTTAGTTAAGGATAGATTACTATTTTTTGTGGGAAAAATTGCCTCGAATTGATTGAAACGGAGAATGCGATGATTATGTTCTGATCGTGAACTTAGTCTCGCTGTCTTACCTATGTGTGAAATTATCTTTTTTCATTTTACAGTTACAAGGATCGATTTGTATTATGGAATTTTTGTCACATTATTTTTTGTACTTTGTTTTCGTTCCAAATCTTTTTTTTCTCCGAATGCTTGCAGCACCTTAGATTATATAAAGTTGTCAGTTTCCGGACAAGGGAGTATGGTTTACGTAGAGCTCCGTTTTATTTTAATAATATATTGATAAAATATTGGATACATTGTCATGGGGATTTCATCGGAAATTTTTGTTGTATTACGCGGTATACGGAGTAAATGTCCTGCTTGTTATCGTGAAGTAAAATGTTGTTCTTCAGATGTTATAATTCATTGTATTGTGTGAAGATATGTAAAGCGCAAGTATAAACTTGTTGAGCCTACTTCATTTGTTGTATACGAATTGATTTAAATGGTTGGTGAAGGAGGATGTCGCTGTAAAGTACTTGAAAGATCGATATCTGCCTAGGTAAATTTCACTTTGAAGATTTTTCCGTAGGATTGTTGAACTGTGTTGAACTTCTATGATAATTGATAATTTACGACGACCTCGGGTTCCATAGAAAGAATATGAAAAGGAAAATGGTGTGGAAATTGGCACCCTACCTAACCTACTGATATTTTCACTAAAAAACGAACATCGGCATCTATGGATGCTTTTTTTTCAAATGCCTTATAACGAACACCAGGACGCCATGACGGTTTCCCCAGGTCAAGACCGGTACCCATTTCAGACACCTCGGTAGAGTGGGGTATTGTGCTTTGAATTTTTCCCTTATACCCAGCGGAGAAAGTCGCCACACAGCACCGGGATTCAAACTCTCGACGCCTTCACGGAAGGGTGGGCCCTTTAACCCCACGGCTATGATGCGTATCCTTGCGTATTTCTGTAGTTTAAGTATCCTAATATGTTGTAGCGGGCTGCTGCTGTGGAAAACAAACTCGGCTACACATTCATATTTTGTTGAGTGAGAAATAACTGTAGGAAGCTAAAATTTGTATACACTCTTTTTACGAAAAGAGTTTCACTGCATTTTTCCTAAAAATTTCTAAAGCCTAGTCAGCCCCATTTTATGCGATATGAATGACAGATTGGATTTTGGTAATTTCACAGCTTCGATTGATTGCAAAGTGAAATTTTAAAGGCGATCGATTCTCCTGAATCTTCGTGCTCAGAATGTCATGATTGTATCAACCCCCGACCCAAAAAACGTTAAAAAAGCGTAGTGAGTTTTTTGTGTTGTATTCTTCGATTTAAAATTTGAACAAATCAGACCTAGGACATTTTAACTCACATGAAACATAAATATGGGGTAAATTTCTGTATTGATCAAAATCATTCATTTTTATATTATCCGCATGTTTCAATTGTTGTTTACTTAATGCGTGTTTTCACATTAAATTTTGTGTTCACAGTCCATGTTCTCTTGTGAGCAGATCGGACCGAGCCCTGTATCGGTACGAGACGACTCGAGCCGTCATCGCGTCACGGTGGGGATGGTTGGAAGCTCAGATAGCTGACGTCGAGTGCAAGATCCACCAGCACGCTCGGGCACACCTGTGAGTACCGAGTTGTGCTCCTTTGATTTGTTCTTTTCATGTTGCGCGTCGAGTTGCGCTCTTCTTGTAGTTGTGGAGCTTTTTCAGAATTATTCACGACATCCGAGCATCGGTCTTTCTGATGCGATGTTCGACAGTGCATGAAAACATGAAGTATATCAAATAGTTTTGACGCAAATGAAATAGAATATTAAAGAATCGCGTGCTTAGCAGTTCATTAGAGATGTCAATGATTTTTTTATTGAATCTAATAGCATATTGATACGTAAATGGATTAAAGTCAATTTGGTGACTTACGGTGAGCCAGGATGCCAGTTGATGGTTGCATCGAAACTTTCACGAAATTTTTTTCAGTGCTAACTACAGAGCTGACTTTGACTGTAAGACTTCTAGACTTCTTGAGGTATGTGTACTATGAACGAAATACGTAGAATACTATGAACGGACTACTACGCAGTATGTGGTCTTGAAGCTTTAAAAAGGATCCCGGTGCTGTACCTTCTGATCGAAGGTTCGCCTTTGAGCTCTTGCTTCGTTTCTTGAAGTCACCAGCCAGCCCCATGTATGACTGCTGATCTCTGATTGCTCACAATAGATGGTTATAGCTGATATGCTCCTAAGACGCAGTATTTCACCTTTATGCATCTGCGTTACCAATTTAAATAGTTATCAATAAGATACTGATTCTGCGTTATTAGTTTAAACTGTTGTAACAATGTCATGTTTAGTACGAATTCTATATAACCTTCGAATAAGCTGTAGTGGATTTCCAGTTGGAGTTGAATATACAGGGTGCGCCAGAGAAACTTACTTATTTGAAAAAATTCCCGCGCGGTGAGTTGAGCGGGTAGAGGGGCGAGAGGGGGCGCATCTGGAGATGGAAGTTCCCAAGTTTGTTTCTCCCGCCAGTCAGTTGCCATCATGCTCTGGTCTAGAGAGCAGCGGGCCTTCGCAGTCGAGAGCTTCTTTTCTAACGGTCGCTCAATTGTTGCTACGCAACGTGCCTTCCGCGCTCGCTTTGAAATTCCTCCTCACAGACTCGTTCCTGGGCGTAATTCCATTCTGTCTTGGGTTAACTCATTTCGGGAGTGTGGAAGTGTCGCTAAACCCAGAAATTGACTTCAACGGATCATCAGAACTCCGGAAAATATCGAAAGCGTGAGGCAGTCAGTTGTGCGTTCTCCCCGGCGTTCGGCTCGCAAACACGCAGCTGCTATGGGAATTTCTGACACCACTGTTCGACGAATTCTCCATGAAGACCTTCAATTTCATCCCTATAAATTGGCTGTTGTGCAAGAATTAAGTGAACGCGATTTTGTTGCCCGTCAAAATGCGTGTGAAATGCTGATTGAAAACCTGCCTGAAGACGCGGTGGTTTTTTTCAGTGACGAGGCTCACTTCCACATTTCCGGGTGCGTCAACAGGCAAAACATGCGTTATTGGTGTGGTGTAAATCCACGTGAGCTTCACCAGAAGCCACTTAATTGTGAGCGAGTGACTGTCTGGTGTGCGATGTCGGTAATGGGAATAATTGGTCCTTATTTTTTTGAAGAAAACGAACGCGCAGTTACCGTGAATGGAGCTCGTTACAGGAACATGATCGAGGAATTTTTTCTTCCAAGACTCGAAGAAATGAACGTTAGGAACGTGTGGTTTCAGCAAGATGGAGCCACAGCACACACAGCACGAGGCTCAATGAATTTGTTGCGACAACATTTCCCCGACCGCCTCATCTCTCTCAGAGGCGATCTCCAATGGCCGGCACGCTCTCCAGATTTGACTCCATGCGATTTCTTTTTATGGGGTTATTTGAAATCCCTGGTTTATGTCGATCGACCACGGACCATAGCACACCTCAAGAACAACATTCGCGACGCCATTGCCAACATACCGATTGATATGCTGCAAAGAGTGGATACGAATTTCAAAAATCGACTTCATCAGTGTATGCGCAATGGGGGTCGCCATTTATCCGATGTCATTTTCAAGACAACATGAAAAAAAATTCGGATATTGTATTCTCATATAAAAAATAATTTAAAACAATAACTGAAGTACTTTTGTTTTTATTGACCTTTCAAATAAGTAAGTTTCTCTGGCGCACCCTGTGGATGCCAGGGCTTGCAACCTACTGCCAGGGCTTGCAACCTACTGCCAGGGCTTGCAACCTACTGCCAGGGCTTGAAAAGAAGGTTGCTTAGTGAGAAAAAGCGAAACTTGAATTGGTAGCATAATTGTAAATTTTACCCTTCTTTTATTTGACAGTGTCTTTATTAGCGACATTCGACATTATCACCTCAGTTACAGTAGACGGAAAAGAATAATAAACAATTCTTATGTTCGAATGAATAATTAATTATCTTTTTGTGCGTTCCATGAGCAAAGTGAGAGGAAAAGCATAATGAGCTAGCATCTATGCACAGCTGGTTATTTTCCTGGTAATCGGGAAGAAGAGGCCTAGAGAGTGACTGGATACCTCAGGCTAAATTTATTCAGAAAATAGATTTTTTTAAAATCTATTTTCTGAATAAATTTAGCCTGAGGTATCAGGCGCAGTAATGTTGACGGTAACATTCTAGCATCAGTTAGCTTACGATGCAGCACTACGTCGTTGCAGACGAAGGAAGTGTGAGGTGCTGCTGCTGTTCTTGACAAACGTCTTGTTAAATTCCAGTAAACTTTTCTCTTTGCATGCAGATTGGTTGGATGTTCTGCCACAAATTACTCGACAATTTCAATCGATTATCAACTCAAGTGGGCAATCGAGAGGTTAGAAAGAACGCACGAGGCGTTGAAGGAGAAAACAAGCGAACGCTTTTTACCACCGCTCTTAAATAGTCATTTGCTTGAGAGCAAAATGTAAAGGGTGCGTTAACACATTGCTTGCGATACGACCCACCAGTGGATCGTGCTCAAGTTTTTCCTGCTGCGAAACGACCCAGCGATTGGTCGTATGAAATTCTTTAACAATCTTTTTGAATTAATTGTATTTAATATACCCAGTTAATGTTTGCTAGTTATGCAATTTTTAACAACTTTCGACTTTAAATTTGAGTTGGATATTGCACTTCAGTTTAACCCATCGCTGTCAATGTGTTCACCTGTTTTAAAAGTCGATTGCATTCATCGCTGGCTACCGTCGCCCTTGCTTTTATGTAAAGCGATACCGAAAGTATTGGTATATTTATAATTAACACGATTCTCAATACGGGGGTTTGCAAGTACAGCTAAGGAAAACTGTAGAGAACCTGTCCTCATGCCGAAAAGAGAGCACTGACAAGTTGAGGCAGAGCAGCTGCTGCAGTTGGTTGCATCAGCTGATGCGCATTTCCCGCCTTGCTTGCGCTCTGGCTCTTCATCGATCGAACTCGTCGCCACTGCTTTACTGTAACATCTGCTACTCATTTCGTTCTACCAAGTTATATTACTGTGTTTGTTTTGATCTGCTTTGCGATACTCTGTTGGGGCTTTCACACAATCATTCCTATGTCCGAAAACTGGAATTATCGTATTTTGATCATCGCTAGTTCTAATGCTGGAAATGTTGATACATGGAAGTGTCAATGACTGGCATGAAGTGCTTTAATGCTTACCACCAGAGTTAATTAAGCGTACCACTGCCGGAAATGGCTTTTCTGTTTTTCAGAGAATTCTTGCTCAAATATTTAACTAAACTTCATAAAATTTTGGAATATACGCGTACGGAATAAATGTTCAAGAGTCGATTGTCGTCGATTACGCTGACATGTCATAATGGTTTAACTTTCTATCGTCCTTGTGGACGTCAAAGTCAAATATGCTATAAATGTTTTATTTCTGAATTTATTTTGCTAACATGAATATATTCTAACGGGTTTCGAGATTTACTGCCCATTAGCAGTTCTTTTCTTTGTTTGATCTCCTTGACCTCCTGATGCAACTGTTATTTTACCAATGGTGATTGTTATAAAGGTAAAATGGAAAAGCAATCGCATTTAAAGGAAGTTCGTAGATGATGCAAAAACGACTGTTGTGCTTTGTCCGTTACTGCAATTGCAATCCGTTACTGCATTTGCGGAGGTTTATCATGCCTCCATTGAAAGGTGACTCAAAAAAAAAGTCCATTATCACACTTTATGAGAACTTGGATATATTTTTTGGACAACGATAAGGATTAATATTTACCAATTCCTTTTCTGAGAGTGTATCTTAGGAAGGCGTATTTTTACCCGCATCATGGCTCCCAATGGAGACAAGCTCGGTAGGGTATCGTCCAGGGACGGGGTTCTTGTGTGCTTCATTAAAGACTCGCAAAATAACTTAAGCTTCTTGGGAAAGTGTGCTTCGACGTGCATTAAAGGTTTGAACGGAGAACTTTATTTCATATTTGCCGCGCAATTTTACTGTAATTTTGTGTATTATCTATCCTCTCCTTGATGCCTCATTTGCTTGCGCAGTTGCAATTGAAGTACGTATAAATATGCTTTGGACATTAGTGTTCTCGTTAAAACTTGCGTGCGTTAAATTCTATTAAATTTTGTCCGCAGATTTTTTCGCAATCGTAACGTTTTAAAATATCTTTCATAAAAGCCGGCGGAGTTCGACATTCCTATTAGAAGATTGCTCTAATGGTTATGTGAAGAATTTGAGGGTAGCAAGAAAGTCTAATAGTGTATTGTTATGGAAATACGCTCTTTGTGGTGGGAGTCGTGCTAATTGTATGGGTGTCTGATGCAGTACTGAGGCAACCGTTCATGGTTTTCGAAACACTTGTAAAGTCTTTTGTTTTTTCGTTCCTAGTCGAGGCTTACAGCTGGAAGAGTGCTGTCCTTATGGTTCTGAGTTTGATGTTTAGTACCCTGAATGAACATATTGAGTTAAATTGACAGAGAAATGTGTTTAGTCTACTGTTTTTCTTAGTAAAACTATCATTTCAGTAGCTACTTCATAATGTGAAAAATTCACTCGGAACCCCTGAAATCCTATGTGTGACCGAATGAAATTAGTTATTTCCTCGAATACTTGGAGGAAATGTCGAGTACCGTATTTCGTGTGGCATGGATGCATTAAAACCTTTTATTCCAACGGAGCCTTCGTAGAAGTCTTAACACTCATGACTCACTGTCCCGTGCCTGGAAGCCTGGAGGTGCGTCATCGCTTCATTTCTTTGCGTTTCCCTCACCCATCCACGCTCTCCTCTCCCTCCCTCCCTCTCGCTCACTCTCTATTGATGGGGCTTCTCTCCCGCCACTCTGTGTCCGTCTTCCTTGTCATGTGCTTATTTTGGTGCTGCAGCGCCTTTGTAACATCTCGTAAACTATGGGGAAACACGTTTTTATCGAAATTTACGGTTAGTCGCAGGTATAAACAGAGGAATTTGTCTCACGAAGCTTCTGAAGTCTGAGTTGCAAACTCCCAAGTGTGTAATTGAGAACAATTCACACGTTCAGTCGAATAAAACTTTCACGTCAAGTTTATAGAAATTTTCTAGTCCTGCCGAAACCAACTTGCATGTTCAGTCTACTACATAAAATTCAACGACAACGAATTTTCCAGGAGCTATTTAGCGGAACTTCCAGGATGAATCAAAAGACCAATCGACTCTGCCAATTGCATTTCTAGCGAGTTTGCTCTTTATCAGTAGAAAACCCTAATGGGCTTCGCCGATCTCCTTGACAGACTCATTCTTATCTCGAGTACTAATTCACGTTAGTGGAAGCAAACTGTATCCGGCTCAGTTACTATGTTTTCATTTTGTTTCAAATTCCTTTGTTCAAGCTAACAAGTTTTCGGGATGCAGTGCTATTGTAAACGAGTCTGTTATCTCCATGATGTCCATTTGTGGTCCGGAATGGATTTGATGTTTTTATTGTTCACTTGCGTTTGACGTAACTGCGTTTCTTGATTATATTTTTCATCATTTACTGTAGTTTTTACGATGTTCTGATTTTTAAGCTTTGCTTATATTAGTTGTTGTTAGGCTGTTCCCAATACTGATGCCATCAAGATGATCAGCACTAGTCAAATCCAATATTACGTGAACATCCTTTGCTAAATTTTAATTTCAGCGTTTTTGTTCCTAGTTAGTCTTTTAATTTCTCTAATATCGCTGACACGCCCATTCTAACCGTTACCGTTGTATCTACTTACCGGTTGGAAGAGCGCTATTCGGTCAGTTTATTTCACCCAAGTGGCTTTCAACTTCTTTTTCAGAGTTGGAGGTAATTTTCGTCGAGAAAGATAACAATTCAAGCAATTCAAATAGCAATTCAAGTTTTCTTACTGCCATTGGTCGTTCTCATGATGTATAGTCTGGTCAAAATTTTAGTAGTTCACGGATTCGGGACATTTTCGTTTGTATTGAATTCATTTTACGATTCCTCGTTCTCAAATTCGTTCATTGCCATATTGTTTGTAAATTTTTGTAACGCTTCTTTTGGTTACTCGTAACTAAAGCTGTGAACGACCGGCAGAATGCTTTATCAGCGTTGTTTTGTAGTTGGGGTTGTGTGCGAGGCTGATATTGTCGAGTATGTGTGGCCTCTTGACCTGATTCTTGCTGAAGAAAATTTAAGAAATTTTTATTTGTATTTTTCAGTTTCTTCTGGCCAAGTTAAATGTGGGTTTTATGGTAGTTCACATTCATTTTGGTACGTTAATTACAGCTGAAAACTGTTTAAAAAAGTGCATATGATTTGTTCAAGTTTTTCGTATACAGTTAATGTTTTGGCTTTCTTTTGGTAAATGTTTTCAATTTCACCGCTATGATGCTTATTGTTATGGAGTCTTTTAGCTTAAAATTTGTCAATCCTGCAACAGCGCCATCTTGACTTGTTAATTTCTTTCCGGAAATGTGGGATTTAAATGAAATTTTCTCGTGATGTTATTTCAAGAATGTGTGTAACGCGGCGCGCTCTGTTTGTATTCTTATCACATTTTATCTTGGTCATCGTGACCTTTTCTTGTCACTCCAATATTTCATTAATCATTTACAAGAGATCAGTCATTCATAATTCATATCTAATTGTCCTATAATATGATTAATTATCTGTTCAAGGCTTCAAAGTTTCGATGTGTTGGATATCGGGAGGATTATTATTAGATGAAATAACGTCAGTGATGTCTTACAACTCCAACCTCAGCAGGGAAGTAAAACGACCTGAACCACATCGATGATTTACTCACTGAAAGGAAAGAATTCTGAAATTACCTAGGTCATCAAAGATATACCTACCACATCAAAATGAACCTAATACACCAAAGATAATTCTTCGTGTCGAAAAGATAATTCTTACGCGAAATGTGAAAAGAAGAACCAATGTAAAAATGAACATTTTTAAATTGCAATTGTGCGGCAATTAGAAGAATGTTCCCTTTTACGTTGGTTCTTCTTTTCATATTACGTATGAGACTTCTAAAAAATCGCCTTATCAATTCAGAGGTAATTCTGTGCGTTAACCAGATGGAATGAATAAGGCTCACTTGAACACAGGTAAATGATGGCACTTAGCTTTGCTCGTGTGATCCTGGTTTGCGATTGGAATGGGAACATTAAATCCTTGCACTCCACCTGGATTCCGTATCTAATGACAACAAAGGGATATTATCAAGAGAGTTCCTAGTCGTTCCCTAAAAGCAGTGGGGGTGGAAAACAACGACCGTCTCCAATCACGTTCGTAATGCCAGTGCCGGACTTGCTCATGCGAGGGCATAGCGTTAATACATTGACTGAGATGGGTTTAACTGAAGTTCAAAATTCGACTCAAATTTAAAGGTAAAAGTGATTAGCAAATTTATAAATACCAAACATCAACTGGGCCCATTAAATTCCATTAATTGAAAAAAGATTGTAAGAAATTTTCAAACGACTCATCGATGGGTCGTTTCGCAGCAAGAAAAAGCTAAGCACGACCCACCGTGGGGTCATATCGCAAGCATAGCGTTTACTGCACCGAGACCGTAACGGAACAGTTATTTTCAAACCTTAAGTTAGCAACGTCGTTTGATTATAATGCATTTAGATTCTACTTTCAATAGAAACTTGGATTATTACTAAGTTGTTGTTAATGACATCTTATATGATTTCCTGAGAAATTTAATCAAATGATGACATCAGAAGATAATTAAAAGACAAGCTTTCTCTTGGCGTCGAAATCTGGCATTTTCGATGAGCTGTAGTTCTTTGTTTTGGAGTCGTTGACGGAGCTTAGTATTTGATGATGTAACTCCCTTAGTGCGGCATATAGGCGTTCGGTTGGAGTATTGGTTAGAACGTCCTCTTTACTGCCTCACTTGAAAATGGTTTTCATTTTATATGTAGAACGTTAAATGACTCATAACGCTAACTTGGTTGTAACACATCCACACATTTACAGCAGAACCCGACGAGTGTACTAAATTCCCGTATTTTTACAGACGTTTACGCCACCTGAACCGCTACAACACGAGCGCGTTGTCGGACCAATCGTCGGCTTCCCGCACCGCAACCAACCCGGTTTTGGCGAACCGGCCAGCGTACACGTGCGTCACCCGGACCAACATCAACGGCATCAATAGCGGGATCAGCATTAACGGTGCCACCACCACCCACGTCAGAAATGGAGCCAATGATTCGACCAAGTCGGGTTTTGTCAACAACTCTGAAGCGCCTCGAAAAGGCAACAATAATTCTAATGAAAGCAATGTACCTTGTCTGAACACGACCAGCAAGAACGAGACTTGCTCGAGACGTGTCAGTGATGCCAACAGCGATGCAGGAGGGCCTCGTTTGCACACCAAAGAGCCTGCAGCACAGCGCGTGCCTCCAAATGATGCATCTGGGTCACGAACATCCAACTGCGCGGCGACATCATCTTTCAAAGGAACCAATGATGACGGGTGCGCTCGTACGAAAGGCCTTCGCTGGCACCGCAAGAGACGCTGGATCAGAGTTGGGAACATCTTCGAACACGGCCGAGGTCGCGCAAAAGATGAGCCGACGCAGAGCGACGTTGCGAATAACCTCGTGTTTCAACCTACGCTCAGCGTCTCGTGTCGATGTGTCGAGCCCTTGCAGTGTGTTATGTGCACCACTTTGAAAGCTCGGTGCAACGTGCCGAGCTCTGGCACTTTGTATAGCAATAGTTGTATTAATACCAGAAATAATAATAATAGTGTTAGTAATAATAATCATAGCTCTAATAATATGAACCAAGTGAATGGCATGCAAACGCCCTTGAAGAAAGCTCTCTCAAGCGCTTCCCTCTCGCCTTCTCCTACACATCTTCTCCGTCCTTCTCTGTCACCACTTCAATTCACTCCACCTCGCTGTAGTGGTCAATATACCTCAAGCGTGTTATTACCCTCCACTAATTCGTGCCCTCCAATGTCGAGAATAACCAGCGGGAGTGCCAGTTCACACAACAGCGGCACAGCCCTTTGTGGCACCAATACCTCGACTCAACAACGCAGCGGAGCTCTCCATAGCGTTGATACCAGCTCCAATGACCCCATTGCGCCCGACACTACGCTTCTGTGCAAGAACGCGTGGTACCCTCGTGTGGCCTCCAGCAGCAGAGTCGGCTTGAGTAGCACCCAGCTGCTGCACGAGCGTCTCGCTTCCACAGATCTTGGCTATCATCCGTTACTCTCCAGCGATACACGTGAGCCTTTCTTTCTGATTGAGATGTACAGGGTGACCACAAAAAATTTAAAGTGAGGCTTTCTTTCAGATTGAGATATACAGGGTGTCCACAATAAGTGTATCTACTGACCGATGTATGTATGATACCGGAACCGTTAAACAGTTTAATTCTGATATATGCATGCATCGGTCGTTTCTACGTTTCATACGTTTTTTGTGAACACCCTGTATAAATTTTCTAGTATCTTTAGAAGTAGAAATACCTTTTGCTAAGAAATACTGCCGTTTGATTTACTCAGTGCCTCAAAAGCTGAAGTGAGGCTTCCCGTGTCGTTCCTATTGAACTTGAGTACAAGAAACGGAATGTTTTTGTGTCAGTAATTTACGTGTTTGTTTTTGTCAACAACTCCATTTGGTTAGTAGAAACGAAAATATCTGAGTAATAATGTGGAAGATTCTAGAACTTCTATGTCGAATCCGGTTTTTGCGCTATTCACGTAAATTAGTGGCTGAACACCAGATTCATTTTGTAACTTAGGTTATATAATACTCAGCACAAAGCTCATTTTCTCGTTTGTGGAAGGATTGTGCAGCAGCGCTGCTAAGGTAGGTTCTTATAGTGTTAAAATGCTGACAGCACAGGTTCAGGGGTCGTTGGGGCTAAGTTTATGCGGGGAAAAACCAATTATAAAAACTCGTCAGGGTGTCAAATGAAATTTTACCACATTTTCCATGAAACTTCTGTTACATTTTGCCATATCTGTGCTACGTATTGAAAGCATGTCTGAGCGTGGTTTCGTTCGGTGTGTTCCTCGTTTTAGAACTATTCATAACATTGAATGCATTGAAAGGAATGAAAAAGAAGTGTAGTTTTTGCTCTTGGTGTGCGTGTGCAAGCCAAGTCTTGCTCATTTCGTTGGACTCCTCAGGGGGATACAACTATGTATTGCATTGTGTCTATGGAAATTAGCGCTCCCAGTGGGGAAAACGTGAGGTCCCGAACTAACCGTTAGGTAGGCCTCCTTTTTGTTCAAATAGAATAGGTTTTTGTTTTATTACGGACCATCTTTTTTTAATTCACTGCTGACCTTGTTTTTCAGCACCTACTACTTTCTTCTTCATATTTTATCTTGTTGAAGAACTTCTTTCTCAACTTAGGGCCCTGTCAGACGAGCGGGTTGGCCGCCGCGGGTGCAAAGCGGGTCAACCGCCGCGGAACCGCTTTTGAAAGAGTTTATATTGATTTATATGTAAAACGCTGGCTTTTACATTTAAATTATCGTTCTACATAATATAATATAAACTCTGTCAAAAGCGGTTCCGCGGCGGCTGACCCGCTTTGCACCCGCGGCGGCCAACCCGCTCGTCTGACAGGGCCCTTAGTGTCCCTATGCCCTCTGTGCGCAGACTCCGCGTTTCCTGAAGTCCGTGCTAAATAGTGCCTTCTACCTTTCATTTTTTTTTGGAACGCCTTTATTGCGGTTAGGGAGGCTTAAATCAACTCACCTAATCTACTCATTTTCCCGAGTAGTATTTTAAATTTTCGTTACCATTTCAGAAATTCCGGTAAACGCCCGGACGGAAAGGATTTTGAAAAGCAGTTTTTGGAGCAGCAAAGTAGCAAGCTTGGTGACTGCGAGCAACGAGAGCGCAACGGAGACTTCAGATTCGACATCGCTGAGTGGCGTGCAGGCTTCTAGCTTACCTGGATATTGTGGCTTGTCTTCGAGCTCCTCGCGCCGCCACAAAAACAACAGCCACAGGAACAATAATCGCCGTCACCGTCGCCACGGGGACGACGCTGTTGCCGATGACGAACTTTACACGCCACATAAATCTAGTGCCAAAAAGAAGAAGAAAAGCAAAGATAAAATGAAGCAGCGGTCTAAAGACAGAGAAGAAAAGAGGAAAGAAAAAAAGAAAAAAGCATTCAAGAGAAAGGAGAAGCTTGAACAGAAGGGTCGTCTTACGTTGCGTAAGTTCACCATATGTACCGCAGTTACTGCCTGCTAGCCTGCATTGTTTGAAGTGTTCACGAGGCTGTAGTTTTGTGAATTTATTACATAAATTAACTTCATACCGTAAATAACACTTCAGAGGCTTGCTCACAAATTTCTAATCTTTTTATTGTAGAATTTGTAGGACTTCTAATTCAGTCATTACTACATGTAATGTTTTTTTTCACCGACCGGGTCTTATCACTTAATAATTGTCACGTCTATCTCGCTATCTTTTGTTTCATGTTTGAATGCATTTCCTTCCTATCTTTCAAAAAGGATTATTTGTCTTATACATTTGAAAAAAATGTATTGAGGTATTTTGCTTTTTGGAATTTGCTAAATTTCAGAAAAATGCAGTTTATTTTTTAAGGGAAAATTTCAGTTGTGTGACTACGCGGGCGCAAACATGAAATTTTTTGATTGCTTAGCGATGATGTGAAGTAAGACTGATCGTATCTTACTACTTGCTTTCGGGTCAGTGTGTTTACATTTAGTTGATCCATGTAATAAAAAATTAATGGGGTTTAAATTCCAATGACGCAAAGTCTTCCTTATCTCATCATCGAGGAGTTTCAAGTGGGAATCTATTTGACGTGCTGAGAGAGTAAATAAACGGACTAAATGTAAAGGTCTACCTGTCGCATCTGCTTTTGTGTTGTCGCATTTTTCAGTTTTTCTTGCTAATGCAGATACATTTATACATGCATATCTATGTAGCATGAATTGAGTCGGTTCTTCCTGTTACTTGTATTTTTTGCTTTTAAGTTTTGTATCAAGGCGCTGTCGAGGTATTTTTTATTTATTTATCGTTGAAAATAATTATTCTGACATTGCTTTACTGAAAACATTTTAAACTTTCTGTAAAAGTTTATTATTCGTGGGTTAACTTCAAGCGGTTAGGGAAACCGTAAAAAATTGACGAAATACTTGCTCAGTTCTCCAGTTAGGCACGTACGACAAAGTTAGTAGGCTGTTTGTTTTATTAAATTTTTTTGTGAATCATGCGCAACTCATGGAGTCACTAGGCTCTTGCAGCGTACGGTTTTGTTCTATTGTTTCCGAAAAAGGAGAGCTGTTTCATCCGCTATGGTAATTGTTGTTCACTAATCACGCAGTAGCTTGCTGTATTTTCGACGTGATTCATTAAGGCTTTTCTGTATTTGATTCTCCAGAGTAATTTTTGAACAAATTTTGATTCAGTGGGACAGAACTTGTGCTTTCTTTAAATTCAGACTCTCGTATGTAATTATTAACCGAATATCATTAACACAGGTAGGTTTTATTTTTCATACTTCATGAACAATGATGAATAAATTGTGCCATTTCAAATAGTATTGATCTCTAATGAAAAATCTCAACTGCAACAACACAATTTTTCACGAGTTTTTGAGCGTAATCGGAGGGGAAAATTGAATTTCGAGAGGTTTGTCCTTGGGCTTGTTTTAGAAACGTGACGCTCGACACGATTGTGTCGGTCTTGTTTAGCGTTCCTAGGGTCGAGCAGCGGCTCAGAAATGTCCTCAGGGACTCAACAGATTTAGACTTTATTTCATGTTTAGATTGGTAAAGGATTTAGGCTTCGTTTAGTATTGAGAGCACAAAAACAAATATATTTAATTTTTAACGTCAAGTGGTTATTATTATTTTTGTACTTGCGTTGACAGTTCTACTTTAGCTGAATGTATTCAGTTTTCTTGACACGAAAAGTACTTTTGCAGTCGTTTTGTGTCTGATAGATTTTAATGTTTCAAAAGCTAAGCACTAGGCGAGTTCTCTATCTCTGAATGGTTTTCCTTGGTTTGGAGTATTTCTTACGTACCTCAATTAAGGTAACCTCAGAAACTGGTATTAGAAACGTGCTGAACACTAGTATGTAATATAATCAATCAGTTACACTTCATTCCATATCCGTTTGAAATCTCCAGCAAATTTTTTGTGCTATCGAAAATTGAATAATTTTAATCTGGATTCCTTTTGAGTTTTGCTACAAATACATTGGCTGTTAATAAGCCTTAGGCCTACATAGACCCAGGTTGTGCTAATTTAAGTGGAACACTGTAAGCCCATTCGAAGTTATTGAATGATTCTCTTAATTTATAGTTAATGTTTTAACTATTGTACTTTCATTTACGTTCTTGGTATACATTTGGCTTATTTAGATTACTTTCACGTTAATTTTCAAAAATCATAAACTATTTTTTTTTTGAGTAAGTATTCACTACCACCATTATTTCGAAATATACCTGCAAGAGCTTGAAATTTACATATGAGCTTGATGGTTGGAAAACGTTAAAAAGCATGCTTCAGTCCAGCACTCGGGCGCAGTTTTTGGTTGGGATTAACATCGAAAAATACGACGAACTTCTGTGAAAGTAACTGTAATGGAAGAATTGCATAGCTGACAACTAGGGCTCGTCCATTGTGCAGGCCTACGGAAGTCATCTGTGACAGGCGAACTGGTCGCCACTCCCAGCAGTCTGCCTGACAGTGCTCAGCTGTACCACCATGGTAATTAGCTCGGTTTAGTGCTAGCTTACTCCACTACCATTACTGGCCCTTAGTTCCACGGTCCTCGCTCTTAGTCATGCTCTAGATACACTAGTTCCGCCTCGCCACCAAGTTCTTCCATGCTACCGAAGTATTGAACTTCAGTTGTAGCGTGAGGTGATTTTCCAATTGTTTTTGCCGTACATTCACCTGTAGCCCAGTCGAGAAGTTGGTGGTTTTCTGTTGATGTGTAGCGAATCTAAATTTAAAGTAGCATCGAGAGGAAATCGTCGCTCCTTACGAGTAGTATGTTACATTTTTTTCACTTGTGTTTGATAATTATTAACATTGAAATATAGTTGTCTGCATAATATCCACTATGTATTATCAATCGCTCGTTTGAGGGCCTCGAAACCTTTATTTGGATGCTATTTTTAGGATTTTGGTTTGGGCGGATTATTTTAAAATTTATGATTAACGATCTAAATTCTGTTTCTTGGTAACTTCTGCGCATAAATGTTTTTGGCCTATCTAAACGTCAGTACGTAAGGGCTTGTATCTTCTAAAGGCTTTACTTCCGTTGACGTTGAATTCGAATGGGTAAAAATTTGTTTGTAGTAAATAATTTTCAAGTTGTGTGCATTGTATTTTTTGAAATGAGGATTAACGTTATTTTCGAAAATTTATTTTTAAACCTTTAATTTTTCTTGTACTGGACTATCAAAACGGACTCTTCAATTTTTGTAGACGAACCTATACGTTTTGCTGTTGCATGCTACCATCTATGTGATTTTGTTGCATGGTAATTCTACCAGAAAATTTGATGGTATTTTATTTCACGTATATTCACATCTACATCTATTACGATTTTGCTTCTGCAATGGCTCCTGAAAAGCGTGCTGTTTAACGTACGTTGATGTTACCTCCACTCGCATTTTCTCATTCTGCAGAACGTGCTTATTAGTTATCAGCATTTCATTTTATATTGTTTTATATATACATACGTGATGTCTGTGTCTTAGTGGTTACTGAAATTCAATAATTCGCATAAAGAAATGTTTCTCTATCGCTTTTTTAAACGTACCAGAGGAGACCGACATTTTTCTATGGCACAGATTGACAGAAACAGATCTGTATTTCATGTGTGATTCTTTATAATATAACCATTCTGTCGAGACTTGGTTGATGAAGAATGGAAATATTTCACGTCCAACAGAACATCAAGCTAGCAGCGAGACCGGTCGTAGCCGCGGACGTCATAGCCTTTCGTACATGCCGGACGACGTCTCGTCCTTACAGAGTAGCAGGGCTTCATCTCCATCTCTACCACCTCACAGCCCTGTGGACCCGCGCTCTGTCTTGCAACTACGAGGCCACCTTTACCCGAGTGACGCACGGCCGCTTAGCCGCAATAACGCTACTCGGCCTCACAGTCCGGCAGACGCTAACCTAAGCAGCGCTTGTTCTCCCAGCCCCGTCACTGCGCGAACACCTCTTGCTAACAGCTTCAACACCGGCAGCAGGGCCAGAAATAACACGAGCAAGCCTACTCACTTGACGCTTGACCGCTGCGTTAGTTCGTCTGCAGAATCCGGTGCCGCACCCGGCATTGCAGCTCGCAGAGCTACCGTACATTCCTCCCTTTCTACGGCCTTATCCGCCTCCACCAACACGGGACCCTTGTCTGCGCCGGTAGTGTTCCCTGCGTCTCCCGTAGCCACCAGCAGTGCGACGAGCGGACCCACGGTAACTCCTGCTGCGGCTGCTGCTGTCGCTCTAAGAATTAAACAGGTTAGATACATTCCTGCGATGTACTTCTTGTAGAATTCAGAATCATTTTGGTTTTGCATATTTTTAATATGACTGTGCACGTTGTTTTATAAATCTTTGACGATAATTAGCAACTAATTAAACTTCAGTGTTTTACGTGAAATGTACGATCAAGTGCGTTCGGAAGGCTGGTGGATTTTTACGTTTGAGTTTTCCTTACGTTTTTAACAACGAAAAATCTGTAATTATCTGTTAATTTTAAGGAGTTGAAGCACGTATTAAAGCTATGAGTTACAAATATTGGCTTTGTATTTTTTAAAAACGCTTTCTAGTATACTTCTATGTATATGCATTATTTTAAAGTATCTGAATATTCATTTAATGTACGAACTTTTTGACGGCGTTGCTTGTCCCGTCAGGATGGTATGAGTATTGTATCTAAAAGAATTAGCATTTCAAGGTGAAGATGTGTGGTATTGAGCTGAAGGTTGGGTAGGCCTTGCTTATGTTGGAATGGAATAAATTTGTTGGTTTTGTTACGGATCGATTTTTTTCTCTGCCTGTTACTTTGTTCACCTTTTTTCACACAGTTTCATGAACTTTTTAATGTTGCTGTTACTATGCGCAGGATATTAGAGCACGCTTTGTGCGTAGATTTTTCCATCCTGAATGATGCCTTCTCTCTTTTCTTGGAACATTTTTATAGTTATGGCGCGAAACTAGAAAATAAAATTCAATGATAATCATTGCTCGTATTTTCGGTTCGTCTTTGACTTGGGTTTGCCGTCATTTTAATACATTTTTTGAGACAAATGCATTCGGAGAACTTTATTACTTCAATTTATTTATTTAATTTCAATGGCACAAAAATCCAGAATTTTTTCTTGGGGGAATGGGTTGATGAGGAATGCTTATTTTTGCAGGGTGCGGCTTCATACGACATCGACAACATCGTTATACCGTACAACATGGCGTCCGTAACGCGGGTGGAGCTGATCGAGTACAAAGAAATTGTGACGCCCAAGTGGAGAGAAATTGACGAGCCTCAGCCGTTGCTCATCAATCAGGTTATTATCACTAAACTTCTATGCTTCACCATAGAATACTTTCAAACCTAATTGCAGTCAAAAAGTGTATGTCATGACATTCATCAGTCTTTTCGTTATTTTATATATATATATATATATATATATATATAT
>JACJUY010001915.1:0-41407 GCA_014220935.1 Platorchestia sp. MABIK | reverse complement strand
TATATATATATATATATATATATATATAAAGAAGCTTATTGTTCACTCACGAGGATTCAACTCCTATGGAAATTAGCGCTCCCAGGAGGAGTAAGTGAGGTCCCGAGCTAAGGGTTGAGTAGGTCTTTCTTTTGTTGAAATAGTACAAGTTATTTGTTTTGTCACGGATCATCTTTTTCAGTTTACTGCTGTTTTCAGCACCTGGTAATTTCTCCAACTTTTACCATGTTTCATATACTTTTTTTTTTAATTTACTATTTCTATGCACCTTGTGCTTAGATTCCGCCTTCCTCCATCCTCTCTTTGGAACGATTTTGTTGAGGTTAGAGAGGTTTAAACTAACAGTTAATGTAACTAATTGAAAGAAAACTATTGTATATTTATTCTTCGTTCCACTTTTGCTGTACATTACAGAAACAAAATAAATGCAAAAAAACGGATACCGACTTTGTCTTACAAAACTAAAAGCTCGCCAACTTTTGCGTGTCTCCGACTGTTGGGTACGTAAGCTCATACTAATCCGCGTTTGTGGGGTATTATTGGAGACCAAATTTGGATGAAATTCCTCTAGACGATCGAATGTTTAGAAGTGCTATATTGTTTCCCGGCTGCTGGGAGCTAAAAAAAATTGCTATCATTTCTGCTAACGCAGATCCCCCAAATTGACAATTAGTCTAACAAATGACTTTCTTTGAGGATTTCACGATTTTTCTGTTGAGTTCCCTTCAGGAGGCAGGAGACAGGCAATAGGATTAGGTTTGTTTATCTAATACTATAATAACTGGCCTCCCTAGAGTTAATAGTGAGGATATTTTTATTAAGGAAATGCTTTTGGGAATTTCTTTCTATTTTTCATGTTTTCTTGGCATTTTTCATTTTACACGCCATGGTTGCAATTCTTCCTCTTCTTTCCTAACTTGCTATTTTTATGCGCAAAGTTTGAACACGCTTGCATTTAGACATGCCATTTTCTATAGTCCATTTTTACTGGCTCTTTCTCTTCGCTCTCTTGAGGCCACCAGAACCCTTTATTGTGAGTAGAAATTTTGAAATTAATAAAATAATCCTTCTGAGAATCCTCAACGATCTGTGGCGAATTTAACCGTCAGGGTTGGTGGTGTTGTATTGCCTGTGATTTAGGCCTCACTTTCCATTTTTAAACATTTCCTTCTAGCAAAATTACTCTTGCGAATCATGTGATGATCTGTCGTCATTTTGAACACTTTCGTACTGTGGGTTGTTTAGGGTTTGAAACGGCTAGAATGCCTTTGTAGAAATGTGTGTTGTTGCAGTAATAAGGAAATAATCGAAATCTCGCTTTTATTCTGTGAATTGTCGCCAACAGCGAGATAGTGTTCAAACTAAATGTGCTCTGTTGCATTGATTTTTCTTTGATCATTAAACGGGTTTTTGAATGTAGAACAAGATTACTACTCTTAGTAATAATTGTTTGATGAAAAATTTTATTTGAACTATCGGTCGAGCACTGAAAAGACATCTATTTTGAAGATCTTGAGGCAACATAAAATAAAACTAGTTTTTCCAGTAATAGTGTTTTTAAATCGGGGATAAATTCTTGAAGAAGATTAATTCGGTGTTGAAGAGACTATGTTTCAGAAGTTTATGTAACTATGAAGGTGGTCGATGAAACATGACTGTGAAAAGTGATATGTGACATTTGTACTACCTACATGCAGTGCGAAATTAAAGAGGAATTTGCATGTGTCGTGTACGCACTGGTGTCATCTGGTCGAAAAAATAATTGTACTCACAAGAAATCCACTGTTGCTGCAGACTTCCTGTCCTGTACTGGAAGAAGATGTTTGCGATACGACAGTAATTGCTCGTCACGAGAAGAGTGAAGAATTAGAAAGACTGCGGTTTGCCGCGCACCTTACGACTGGAGGCAGTCGGCATGGTGGCAATGCTAGAGTACGGCAGCGAAGTACTCTTGTGTCTGCCACCACTGCTGCTGGCAGCAACGCGGGCACTTCCAGCACCGGTACCAACACCCCGGGTGAGTTCTCATTGATGCTGTTCATGGAGTGAGTCATTTGCTTTGTTTCAACGGGGAGACAACTCTGACTTTCTATAATTATAATTTTGATGTTCACACAAAAAACTCGTGTGGTAAATTGGAGAAGTCTGATACTTATTAAATAATGGGACCTTCGGTGCGATATAGTTTGAGTACCTGAAGCACTAGCAAACTCATGTTACTACTATTACATGCGAGCTTCATATGTTCTCACATGCCTGTTATCAAACGACTGCGTGGAAGGAGTAGTGCAATAACTATTACGTATCGCAAAAAATTGGAACTTATCATCTCACCTTATTTGAGAAAGAAACTAGTTATAATTTAATTATACATTCTAAACTGACTGGAAGTAATATAAATAGAAATGTTTCACTCATGGCGAGTGCGCAAAATAATCGACTAAATTTGCCTTTCTTTGGGTTACAGTACTACCTTCTCAAAATATTTAATTTCGCTAAATACGTCGCGAAGTGTGAAAAAACTTTGATATACATGTATACCCATATGTCATTAGAAATCATTCATGTTGTATTTTACTATCTGATCTGAAGTGTTAGATTGCGAATCCAATAACCTTCTGTGAGAGTAGTATACATGATATTTTACGTATATTCTTTAAATTTAGTAAAATTAAACTTTATTAAAACTAAATTTCGTTTGGACCTTTTCAAGCGACTGATATTAATCATTGTTAACTTTACAGATAATCCGTTGTCGCCTCATGTGGATGTATCAGACCTCGCCACGCCTCCTGCAACACCGCTGGCACTGTCTGAAGACAGCAACCATTCCTCAATGAGTGCCCAACACTCCGGCGTCACAGTAGACAATGTCGGCTCAGCTGTGACGAGCGATAAAGGTCCTATTTCCGACTTTCGCTGTTACGATGGCAACCAAGATATGGGCGATGAAGCAGTTTCTTCGAGTGACAGTGACAAAGTTCAAGGATCCTATCGTGCAAATAAATCATTGCATGATGACTCTGCCATGAAGGCAGACAACCCAGGGGAAGAAATCCCGACTATTAGCGTTCCCATATCTTCGGGTGCTGAAACGGTTGCACCATCTACTGTTGCAACTTTTCCGTCAGTACACGCTATGTCCGAGAATTCTCACGGTTTGACTACAGGGGCAACAATCAATATTGCTCCTGCTGTTTCTACGAGCGTAACTGCGAGTGTGATTCCGGCTGGTTTTACTAATTCTACTTCTAGTGTCTCTCAAAGTATTTCTGGGTTGGTGTCGGGACCTCGTAAGCAGCGCAACGCTGCGCAAACTACGACGAGACTACGCACCAACAGTAATAACAGCAGCGTTAACTTCAACGACGATGAAGGAAATACGAGGGAGGTATCCCCTTATCCTATTCGGAAATTTCCTCTGAGCGATTCACAGTTCGCGAGCATGGTACAGGAAAACAACGAGGTGATACCCTATGCTGCTATAGCTGCGGCTAACCATTCTCTACTGCGGTCGCTCGACTATGACGACCTTGGAGAACCATCTTCTGACGAGCATGAACATGAGCCGGATCATGCAGACGATGCAGGTGAAGCACAGATCGGGAAGAAACGAAAGAACTTAGAATCCAGTGTCTCTTCACTATTTACAGAAGCCGATGCGAAAAAACGTCAGAAAAAAAATTCTCAGAGCATAGTGGTACAAGATACTAGTGATGACAGTGGGTTAGGAATTGCCCCCAGCTTATCTAATTTACCAGTTCATCCTCCTGGAACGAAAATTTTTCGAAGATTAGAAGAGTCTCATTTACGATCGGGGCGGAATGCTTTCACCTCTGTGAAGAAACCCTCTGCTTTGGTTGCTTTCAAGGAACACTTGAAGAAAACGAACGTAAGAATTTGGGAGATATATGTACTTACCGTTAATTTTTTTTCACACATCTTTTTTTACAGCTTTAAAGTTGAATGTAAGAATTTTGTATTTTTGAGGCTTGTGTACGTTGATGAGATTGAATTGTTATAAGATTCATTATTATATGCTACACTCCCGTCATAAGTGTTAAGAGCCATTGAGGCTAAATAGGCTGTGCTAATATTTAAATTTAGTCGGGAGCTATGGAGGACTTGATGTTATTTTTAACTTGTTCGGATGCTTTTGGACAAGTCGCTTGTTCCCCTCAGGGGGATACAACTATTATATCTACGGGAATTAGCGCTCCCAGAGGGAAAATGTGTGAGGGCCCGAGCTGAGAGTTAGGTAGGCCTTTTTTTTTGTTGAAATGAATTTTTTTTGCCATGTTAAGGACCACCTTTTTCGGTTCACTGCTGTCCTGTTTTTCAGCACCCAATACTTTCTTCCACAACTTTTATCTTGGTTCATGAACTTCTTTCCCGACTTACTGTTTTTATGCGCCCCTTCTGCATAGATTTCGCAGTCCCTAATATTCATACTAAATGGTGCCTTCCTCCTTCCTCTCTTCGATACACTTTTTTTTTTTTGTAGCGGTTAGGGAGGCTCAAACTAACCTATAATCTAATCCAAGTCGCTTGTTTACCCGTCACTGCAGCTGACAGCTGCTCAAGTGTGATTTTTTTTAGTTTCGGTAAATGTTCTAAGTGATTCATTTTTTAAATTTCCCTTCACGAGTTTCGGTTTCAGCAAATGTGGAAATAAAATACTAAGTAATTAGATGATGAAAACCAAGTTACCTTTCAAACGACGTTTACTTTTTAGTCATTTTACTTTGTGATGAATCAATTTCGGTTTGGCTGAAATTCCTGTAAATTACCAGAGGAATTGTCATTACTTAAATATTACAGGAAGGTGAATGTGGGAGTGAAGGCCGGAGTTCTCCATTGAGTGAAGTGACGGACAGCGCAGCAGAAGATGAGCTGACCGGTGACCTCTCTGACAGCAGCAAGCCTCCGGACTGGACCATATCGGCTACTGCAGACAGCGCTGGTCACTGTGTCATGCAAGTTCTGCGGCATTGACACGTTCTTCCTGGCCCTCACTCTGCGTCTACCATTTGTTCTTTTCTCCATATAGTAAGCATAATTAGGGGAAATATTTTTCTCTCCAACAGGTGGGGGATTGAGATGTTATTCCATGCAGACTCGTGTGAGGAACTTTTAAGGATTGATTTCTTTTGATTTTGTTAGTCATAGAATTGAATCTGCTATCCCTTCTACTTACTGAAAGATTATGCAAAAATCGCTTCATGACACTTTTCATTGTAAAGAATTTCTTATTGTGTGATTTTTTACCAAATTTGTTCACATTATTGTTATCATTTGTATTTCGACGTTGCTGCAGTATTTATGCTGATGTCGTCGTTTCATTCCTGAATTAAATCGTGTACACACCTAATTTTTTTAATGTATTTTGATTCTTATGAATTATCTCATTAGCAACTTCCTCAGGCATTACTTGTTGAAGTGCAACATGTAAGAACTACTTCAGTTTGAGGAATGTGAGTATTTATTTTGATTTTGACTGGCAACGGTAGCTAGTTTGTCTACATTGCTGCACACTGTGCATGAGTTTGTGAACGTTGCTTTTTATGTTTCGGATGTTATTTTCTAATGAAACTTTTTTTTCCTACCGTTGATGTTTTTTTCGTGTATGAATTCGATCTTCATGGACTTCGCCTGAAATAATTCAATATGGCGCTCTATTCTACATTCGTCGAAGCAGGCTTCTTGCAGCTGATGTGAGGAACAAAATCAGCTTTAGAATTTTTTCGCACTACGGTCAGCTTCTAAATACTCGTAGCACGAAGCCCTGACATTCTCAGATTCATGCTATGATAGAAATGTTGCATACGAATTTTCAAAATAGAGGTTTAACCTCAAAGTAGGCAGTTAGCTATACATAGATTATGGTAGGATAGGCATAGGTAAATCTAAAGTTTCGGTATATCGCGACCTGAACGAGTTGTTAGTATTTTTCATACGGTATGGTTCGACGTTCTATTATGAGTAAAGCTACCCATTGTACATTTTAAAGCATTAGCATGGCTGTGTTTAAAGGATTCTTAACCTAACTGCTGAGTAAATTAAACTATTCAAAAAAGAATTTTGATTGCAGTGAAACAGGTTTTGCGTCGAACTAGTGTGTAAATAATCATAATTCATCTCTACGTGTATCATAAATTACTCTCCATAAGAACTATTTGTGATTGTGTAAATGCATACCTATTCCTGTAACTGTACAGTGTTTTAAGTTTAGGCGATGAAAGTTAGTTCGGTTGGGTTCTATAAGAAGCTTAGTTTCGACGAAACCCCGACATTTTTGACCATCCAGGTACATATTATTTGGATGCGTGTTCACTTTTTTAGTATCGCTGGCGCTGTCGAAATCTAATGTGAAGACATGAAAATCATACAGGCTCACATATTTCATTTTAAACATTGTCATGCGAATTTCATTTACAAGATTTCTTGTAGCCTAGGTACCTGTCTCATGATTAAGGTGTTTTTCTTTTATTTTTTTTCGTTATATGCAATAACTTTAGTATTTAGTCTGGTGATAAAAAAATCAAATCAAAGGCTTTTGGAGAATCCTCCAGAATATTAAGGTAGCTCATTAGAGTCGACTCATTGTCGAGGCTCGAAGATAGTGAGCAGAATGCTTAGGCAATAGTAAGTAAAGCGGATTCCACAATTTGCGTAATTTGTCTGTAGCTTAACGCTGATTGAGAGTGCACTGTAATTTTGAGTCCTGTGCAAATATGTCGGAGCTTGTCACATTGGGAAGATTATGCTGACAGTAATATTCGACGACTAGCTATCATCAGAGGTTAAGTTTTCTCCGTAGCTCTCGGGATGAGTTACTTGAGATTTGTAGTTTCAAGTCAGTAACTTTTTCATGTTACTACTACTGCTTGCTACTACTAACTTTTTCGTGGGATTTTCTTTCTCGCATTTGAGTGGTCAATGTACTGTCCCTACTCGTACGATATCGAAAATAAAATACGATCCCATTCGTATGAATCGGCCAAAGCTGTTACACCTTTACGGGCTTGTACAAGACTATATAATTTCAAGGGTCGGTAAAGCAGCTTCTGAGCCATTAGTAACGGTTTACTGTTCAGTAATACTCCATTGCAAACGTAGTATGTTTACAATCGCTTAACTTTCAAATTAAGTTATTGTGTTGCTCCTGTTATGTTGCCCAATTTGAATTCCGCAAACTTTAACATCAAATCTTTCCTTACGAGAACAAAGGTCTATTTTCGGTCTTAGACCGTAGGGTGGAATGTATTGGCGCGTCGCCGCCTCGGTTTTTCATTCGCAAAAGAAACTGTCCATAATTTTTTTTGGTCACTTCATCCCATAGTAGATGAAGTTGTGTTATTATTGTAGAACGTAGTATAAATTTTACTTCTCTACCTGTACGTAGTTTGAACTTTGGCCCACTGAAACAGGGTGAGGAATGTTGTACGTCTTTTGTTATTTACCGTGCCTTTCTTTAGTTGTACACATGGAGCTAATTCGAGTTCATCGGCGTGCATTGAATAGTTCTGGTTGTACTGAACTCGGTTCTAGTTAGGTCGGTTGTTGTAGATTTGTTAGAAGAGGAAATATTCACCAGTGGAAGTGATCTTTTCATTGTCCATATGAAGTAATGCTCTTCAATTTTCACGTAAATCACTGTGTGACTGTAGAAACGCTTTTAGTGATATATTAGCACTAATTCAAGAATATCATTTGTAAAACCATGATTCAGAGGCTAGTTACCTTATTAACATCTTGGCGTAAACTAAGAACCGCTTTGTTAGCTGCAATGTTAATTGACACTGGTTACCAAGACGATCATAGACTCCCTACGATTTGGGAACAAATGGGGTGATTTATTTAATTACTACAATAGTTACTCAGTTAGTTGAAGATCTTGATTACTGTTCCGCCTAAATTAGTCATATTCGAGCTGGTTATCAGAAATATCTGCCGGGCATTTTTGAATTATGTACGGTTGTTTGTTTTACCGTATCAGGTGTAAATATTATGTATAGCTTTACTATTAGTAAGCATATAGAAATGTCTTGGCACACGTAGCATTATGTAATGAGACGATGTTTAAACCAAATATAGAAAATAGCAAAACTGCTTCTTTCTGTTGCCCAAATAACGTATACACGCTATTAAGCGAGGTTAAGAAATATAGTAAAACAGGTCACATTCGTGTTGTGCAGGTGTCATTAGAATTACGCTAGCACAAGGAACGAGTAGACTAGAACGAGATATTCAGTGTTTGATGAATACTAGAAGTATACGTGGCGCCGCGATGAAACTTCAAGTTTATGAGCTAAGACGTAACAAGGAGATAGGCAACCTTTCATAAACTGTTACAAGTAGAATCAACTAGCGACAAACTCGAGAGAAATTTTGAACTGTGCATTTTAAAGAACCTTTTAAGAATATGTCGAAAATCATTTCAGGTTCATTCCGAAGTTACATTTGACCCCTACCTTGTAAATCATTTCCTATTCATTCCGAAGTTACATTTGACGAGCTTCAGCGCATTGAAGATGCCTCTAGGAAGAAAGATGGGTTATGTTACAATGCAAAGGAAAACATGCCTTGTTCTAGATACGACAATCGCGAAGATCTCATCTTTAGTCGAGTGGATGATGGGTCAACAGAAATCAATGGTACAAATTCTGAAGCAGGAAATTAACAGCTTGTGTTGGTATCTCATGGATACCATAAAAATTTTGCAGTTGCATATTATGTGATGAATAGATGAGAGATTTATAGTATTACTGTGTTATATTAATTTGAGTCTCCTTTGCTCAAAAGAGCGAAGAGAAAGGGCCATTATTATAGGCCAGAAAATGGGTATTCTATGCAGTTATGTTCCCACACAAGGTCCCTGCACACAGCAACAAGTGAGGAAACATGTGGAAGGAAAGACAAGATGCGATAGCGAAGAAGGCATGAAAGTAAAGAGAGCAAATTGGGCGCGATCGGCAGAAGTTCTCATCAACAGCTGAGGTAACTAAAGTATTTTCTTGAGGGCGCCAGTCTATGAAGCCTACGATAGACAACCTAACTTACAGCTATTGCCTATCCTAAGGGCCTTAGGCAGAGAATAGTTATGAAATATGCACATTTTATATACTATGACTAGATTTAAATTCGTAACAATGAAGAACAAGTCATAACCTGTTCGTAAAGATGGGTTGAGTTGTACATGTTCGTATAAATGTAAGCAAAATTCCTACTCCCTTTTCCACCATACATAATCTGATCATTTCATTTTTCCATAGCTTTTTGTACTTCCTTAAGGTTGAAGCTTTCAATTGCGCCTCAACTTTAATAATTCCCACTTACGTATCATAATCAAATTTGCAACTACAATAGATGCGTGATCCTCATTCATTCGTGAAACACGTGGCGATATCGCTTGCAATGCACGTTAACACTATACTAACTAGAAACCAGACCCGAAAACATAACTGAAAAATAAATCGACAATTCCAGCCAAGTTGGTAGACGTGAAGCTGTTACCAGCCATGACCTACGTATTAGTATATCATAAATGTACACATTGACTTAGTTATCCTAAGTGAGATATTCAATTGCACGCAAATGAACGCTGCGATAGGTCATTAATCATCGACTTCAGTCAAACCTAACAGTTCAGCGAATGCACAATGGCAGCTCGAGATGAAACAGGGACGTAGAGATGACAGTTAATGCAACAGATAACTTAATGCCGAAAATGGAAGAAGAGTAAGAAATGAGAAGAACGAATTATACGATTAGAAGGCGGAAGTATGATCGAAATAAACCAATGGACCATCAAACACTTGATAAAAGATTCAAAAATGCGTTGTACAAAATTAGAGTAGGAATGGATACAGCTAATAAGTAGAATTGGATTCCTTGATGGACACTCACACAGAGGGTTTACTTAAAGAGCTAAGCGCCAGAATCTGTTTCGAGTACCGCCTGGTACGTAGGAGGCTACTGAAAGATATATTTATTCCGCACTATTCCGGTGGGGGTGTTGAAATTCACGCGCAAAATGAATCTCCACGCATCAAATATCGAACTCTAACTCTACTACAAAGATTAAATTAAAACATAAATAGCGAGCAAAATCGGTAATAACATTTACATCCTAGTTGTTAAAGCCTGGCGAAATCCGCTGAAAAGTTGCTCATGGCGACATGACCATTAAGGCGGTCTGACCAAACAGCCAAAGATTCAAGCTTATTTGAGAGAAATTTCGTACCTTCGCTTAGTAAGTCAGCGGCTACATTTATACTTGGACTGTTAGAAAGAAGAGACAACATCCGTACATCTATCATAACATAGAATGAGATATAGATAAGTAAGTGTTCGCAAAGTTGAAAGTCCATTGAAAAATTTCTAGAGCAGGACATCAAACTTGAAGGGTTGTGTGAATTCATTTAGACTCGTAAAGTATAGCATAAGTGATTAAATTATTTTTTACAACCTTCTAACATTTAGGGGATGTCAAACTTGACGAGGTAAGCTATTTTTAGCAAAATCTAGAGCTTGGACTTCCTCAGTCAAAACTTCTATAATTTGCGGGAGGGAGGGAGGAAGGAAGCAGGGGGTAATTTTGCGTCGAGTACGTGGCATGAAATTCAAGCGAGATGTATATTGAGAATGAAAGAATATTTTAACATCTGTGGCACTGTTGCCAACCAGCAGTGATAATATGTGAATTGCTGCGTTAGTTAGGAAGAGTTCATCACTAAAATTACGAGTTTGTCCACTTTAAGGGTTACATTAATTATAACCATGGCTTCGCTTAAGTAGTACAGTTAAACTTTTAGAGATCTCGGTGTTAAAGAGCCTTGATCTAAGATAAGCCCATCATTTTTGATGACGAAAAGTAAACAACACTAAAAGGTAATAAGTAGTGAAGTCTACAATTCTTGGGACTTGGTGTAGAGCTCGCTCGTTCCTCAGCTCAACATCACAGATGAATTCCGTTACATTACATACACGTCAAAACAGCAGCATTCACGAGTTCGTCGCAGGCAAACAAGATATCTAACAAGATCTGTGTTCATCTCTCTATACCTCATTTTGTCGTCGCTGCTAAGAATGGACGGGAAATTACTTTCCAGGCCAATCCGGCCAATAGTTGATGGCGTAGCGGTGAGTTGAGCCCTCAAAAAGGCGGTCCAACCAGTTGCTGAAACCTTCCAGCAGCTGCTCTTCGAACAACACTGAACTGTAGTAGTTCAACAGTGGTCTCTGAAATACAAGACCGGTAGGTTATCTTTAACTTTGCTTAAAACAGGGTCACATGCTAGTCTTGAAATTTAAGACAACTCCGCATTTACGATGAGGCGAAAAATTCTACAGCTTAGATCAAATCTCACCAAACAGACCAAGTATTAACATTGAAAAATGAAAATGAAAACACATTCAAAGGCAGACCCATCATTTCAGAAGGTCGATTTCGGTATAGTGAAAAGAAAATTTAAAGCAAAAGAAAGACAAACTTGCAATGATATCTAAGCACCACGTAGAATGGAGGAAGATGCCTTCTAGAATTGAAAAGATGGTAAGAAAGAAACTTAATTGATTCACCTTAGAAAGAGCAATATTTTATTTGCTAGCGTACACATTTTCATGAAAGTGAGACGTCAGCACGTGAATTCGTTGAAAATGTCTCGCAAAAACTGCATGGCAGGGTGTTTATTAATCTGAAACGAGCAGGTAAGAGCATCATCACCGATATACGTACTGTGAAAACTTCAACTTAGTCAGATGGAAGACAGGGTTGCAGAAAAAAACGGTGAAAAAAACGAACCCACGCGTTATTTTGCTGTATTTTATCGGAGGGTTTTTCTTACTTTTTATTCTGAAATTGTTCCAATTGCTACATGGGTAACTCATGCTACGTACATGAAAGGAATCTCAATTTTAATGGAATATACAATACGTTGAAGTTTCAATGAGTATTTAACAGTATTCTATCCGAAGAAAACACGTTTTTTCCAGTGTTTCATAAGTCAGTAACATATCTTGAATCCAAGAAAAATAACGGGAACTAATTCACTAAATTCAAGGAAAGCAACAGAGAATACTTGACATTCAAATTTAGAGCAGTTGAAATTGTTCATTTATTTAATTCATTGGTGGAGTGGGGAAATAAATGCTTCATGTATATTCAGAAGTTTCACGCGTTTAGAGTGATTTTCTTTTATCATCCATGACACCAAAAAGTTATAGAAGCTGATTCAGTTAATAACATAGAAACAAGTAGAAAAACGGTTGTCAACACGTTTTTGTACGTTCATTTCGCAGCTTGACGTGTGCCCAGCACTTTTCTAGTCGATGGAACAAATGCTCCACATTTGGTTTTGTGAGCAACAGATTAGATTGGATGTTAGTTTAAGCCTCTCTAACCGCAACAAAGGCGTTCGCAAGTGAGGAAGGAGGAAGGCCCCGTTTAGTTTGGAGATAAGGGAACGCGGAATCTGTGCACAAGGTGCATAGGAACAGTATGTTGAAAAAGAAGTTCATGAAATAAGATAAAAGTTGAAGAAGAAAGTAGTAGGTGCTGAAAAACAGGAAACAGCAGTGAACAGAAAAAAAGGTGGTCCTTGACATAACAAAAACCATTTTACTTCAACAAAAATAAGGCCTACTGAACTCTCAGCTCGGGCCTTCACACATTTTCCCCCAGGGAGCGCTAATTCCCATAGATACAATAGTTTTCTCCCCCTGAGGGGTTCTATTTCAAAAGATTAGACAAAGAAGAAGATTACTCACGTTTGTTGTAATGGAATCTTTCTTTTTGGAGCCGACCTCGATGTCACTGCCTGAAGTTTCCGACTCACTGTCGCTGTCACGGCGCTGCAATCCAACAAATTACAGTACTCGTACGAAACATTTATCAACAGTGTTGTAACGTATCGATGAAAATTTTACAAGTGGTAAATAGGTTGAAAAACGAAATATATGCGGCCAGAATCAATTCATTTAAAGGAGCACTATTTGAAGACCAGAATTGTGTCAATAAAACAGACGAAAAGAAATGCAATTAATTGATTTAACCTCTCTAATCACGACAAAGGTGTTCCCAATAGAGAAAAGAGGAAGGCAGCATTTTAGTCGGGAATTAATGCAACAAATTTATGCGCAACAAAGTGTGTCCTCAAACCCGGCGCATAAAAACAGCAAAATTGTAAAGAGTTTATGAAACAAGATAATAGTTAACCAAGAAAGTAATAGTTGCTGAAAAAAGGACAGCAATGAATCGAAAAAAACATGGTCCGTAAGAAACAAGCCTATTCAATTTCAACAATAGGATGACCTACCTATTGCTAAAGCTAAAAAAAAGAAAAGAATCGAAGACGCAAATAGAATACTTGGAGTTCCTATAAGGCAGAAAATCATTCATATTGCCGCAATTGTGCGCAGAACCTTCGTGTCAGATGATAAAAAAATTTGCAGGTTCCCAGGAAGTTATCCAATATCCATCAATGACTTTAATTCTGAGAATCCTATCAGTACTTGGGTGCTGCTTTCTGCCTTGCGCTGCAAGAAGCACGTCTAAAGGCCCTATCACACGAGGCAACACTTTGCCTCGACTACGGCAACTGAAATGACGCAACTTGTGGGTGCGCTATCAGACGAGGCAACCAGTGTGGCGTTGCCAATTGCAGAGGTAGGTTGAAGCGCGCAGTGACTGCGGCATGTGACTTCTTCATTTCATCATTAAATGAAAAGCATTAAGAACGTATACAAAACGTAGTTCTTGTTTTACGCTTTTGAATGTCCTTGCATTATTTATTGTCTTTATTCTCTAAAAATCTATGAGAATGAAGGGTCATCCACTTACTGATTCAATATAATTTTTTTGATTTATTATCAACTTCTATGAAAATAATCTTGAATTTGTGAGAATCAAAATGAAATGCACTATCAAAAACATTATAATATTGTAATAAATTTTGAACATTTTTTACAGCTTATATTCGCGTATCAATATAATAATTTTTCTTTTTATACCGCACAGAAATAAACAAAAGAAACAGCAAATTATTTAACCAACACTTTGACTGCGGCAACTAAATATTAACGTCAACACCAAACTCAAATTTCAAGTCAATTGTAGTAAACTACTTTGAAAATACCAAACATAAACTGGGTCGTGCCTTCATTTAGCTTTGATTGAATGTTTATGAAAATTGAGTTTGCGACTACTGATCGGTCAGCAGCATAATGAAAATTACCTCCGTGTACCACCGGTAGCGCACGTCGCAGTCAAAGTGTTAAGTTCATTCATTTGCTGTATTGATATAGTTAGGTTCAAGTCTAAAAAACATATTAAATGGTTTGATCATTGAAAGCCGAATAAAGTATTGCCTATATTTCTACCCGCTACTTATGATAGAAAATTAAAATGAATGCACATTAAGTTACCCGACTTCATTCTTTTTCCTGTCACTTTTGTGGCAGGTAAAAATGTTTTTCTATTTTTTTGATTGTTTTGATAGTTGCATCATTTTAAGCTAAACTGTTTAAAATTATCAACTTATGGTTCATTCTTTTTAAATTTTTGACCATTTTATTTAACATAAAATACTACCTGATAAGCATTCAATTATAACGGAAAAGAAAAAAGTGACAACATTTGAAAATGAAACGTATCACGAATGTATGGTAAATGGTAACATTCCGCTTTATTTAGTACAGAAATTACTACTAATAATGTGCCTAAAATGATACCCAATTGCTTTTATAACACTTGATAGCATTCTATATTATAGGACATTTATTTAATCCTTCTATTATCTATAGAATAGCAGACAGAGTTTATGTTGGCTCAGTGGGAGGCGGTGTCGCAACCATCCTTACTCTACGACGATCAGTCGAGCACTGCTCCGTCGCTCTGAGTTGCTCGAGGTTTCTGAACAAGCGCGAAAACCAGAACTCGTCCAGCAACTGCGGTCAGTTGCTCCTAGAGGCCCCCAGCGCTGGTTCTAGGAACAATTGGTTGCCCCGTGTAACAGGGCCTTAAGAATGTGCTAACCAACTGCCTCGTCACTTCAAGATCTACTGTCAAAAATTAATTTTTCTTCTAAATAATGTCCGTTCTGGTTTGAAAGCTTCCACTAGTTCAGCCTGAGTGTGTGTCCTTCCCTCACGAAGCATCAACAAGGTTTACTTAGATAGGGCCCCAATATCAAGCGATGTAGTGATCAAGTCCATACTAGCTTGGGCGGAGGCCGTCGGCGATCTCCTGTCAAGTTTTCGTAGACAAACCTAACCTGTGCTGCCAATCAGCTCTTTCTCTTATGAGCTCTCATCTTCGCGTTTTATAATACACTAGTGTACACGGCCCGTCAAAAAGAGCGGGATTCAACATTTTCCTCAAACAAATTTGCCAGATGTGGATGTCAAACAAATATATCCATCCTAATAGTACCCGCGATTGTAATATTCTTGTTCTTGTGCACTGGTGACACTCATATCACAGATACGGTCATTAAGCATCGTTAGCAACGCGACAGAGAGACGGAAGAAGCGGACACCAAACAAATAAACACACCAAGATTATTGTTGGGTAAGATTTTAATACCCGACAAGTCTTTTCCGGTATAAGAGCTACTTAACTCGTATGAACCTTGTGGAAAGATCGGCTCTAGAACTTCACATCTGAGCGAGAATATAAGAGAGAACGCGCGATCAATTTGAAATTAAGACTGAATCTACTAAAATATTTTGAAGTAAATAATTGCAACATGGGAGAAATTTCGAAAGCTTTCTGAAAAACGGAGTGTGTGCTTCGAACTATCACGCATAAGAAAATCACTGTGATGAGATATGGAGGTTGTTTCTTAGTGATCAAAAACAGGAAGTTGTTAAATACAGCAAAAAAACATTTCATTTCAACAAAAAGAGAGCCTACCCAGCCTTTAGCTCGGGCCCTCACGTAATTCCCCTGGGAGCGCTAATTCCCATAGATACAATAGTAGTACCCCCCTGAGGGGAGTCACCATTGCATCTGCTAGTGACAGTCACGGGGATCAACGAATCGAGTATCGCACCCATAAATTTAGCACTCATTTTCGTCTAATGGAGACTAGAAAATGAGTTTTTTCAACTCCCCATTCACTGGAGTGCTGTGGAAAAAGTAATTCATTGCAGGAGGTTTCTCGGGTGTTTAAAGAAAATAGCGTTTGGTACAGGAACTAAGATTGACAGCATGAACGGACTTTGTTTCGTAAATCAAAAATTAAATCGCAATGCACTGATTCCTGAAAATCAAAGGTAAAACCAAAAGAAACGGGGAACTCCTACAAAAAATTACGCGACTTTAGTAAGATCATACAAAAAATTCGATAGCTACTGTGCAATAATAAAAAAAGATGCGGAAAAAGCCAGTGTGAAAATGAAAGAACACTTCGAATGAAACAGCAACAGAAAAACGGAAAGAACACATCTAAGTAAATTATTGATTAATTTTAATGTAAAATTAACTTTTTGCTGAAGATAAGCGTTTTCTATAAGGGAGTTCATTAGGATTAAGCGTAAGCCAAAAAAAAAAGTGCAAGCAACTTACGCGTCTGCGCAGTTCACAACCGCCATCTGCGTACAAGACGTCCGTCTGCGGAAATTTAGTTCGGTGCAGTCAACAACTGAACTAAGTAGTGCCGTAACCAGTGACGGGTATAATGACAGCAGTGCTGCTACTGGACTATTACAGTGGCCAAGCCAGAGCTACAGTTCTGATTGTGGAGGGTTGAAAATAATTTCCAATTATCTGTATTCCACGATAATGTTGAACCATACTAAGACATTCGAAAAGCTTTGTGAATCTACTGTCTTGTACTGTATTTCAGTATTATTTCAGGTTCACGAAAATAACAGCAGAGAACGTTGCAACGCTCACATTCACGAAGCTCTGTAGAGCTTCGCCCCTTTTTTAATCGAAAAGAGATGGTAGTCTTGGACTGCACGTATACTGTAAGCCTCACTCCACAACCCTTAAATTTGCAGCACGTGTCTGTATCAGCCACTGGTCACAATAAAAAGTGCCACATAATATGCAGGGGTCAAATAAAAATGAATAAAAATCCCGCTTGCAGTCGCAGTTCTAGCAAATTATAACAATTTAACCAAGTAACTATGCAAAAAAGGGGCAAAAAATCACTTCAACATAAAGCAGCGAGGGTGATTAAAATAAAGAGCTGATTGAAAGTAAAGAACACAAGCAGGTAAAAAATAATATGTACAATAAGCAATGCATCATTCTACGTACTGAATTAGATTCCGTGAAAACCCCAAAACATGCAGAGATATTTGACAATAACTTACGCCACAACTCAAAGAAATTGGTTGTCTTATTAGACTAAATACAACTTTCTTTTCGAAGTTAGTACACCTACCAACTGCCATAAGCATCGTAGTTTTTACGATGCGCAATTTACACAGTCACCTACATTAGCATTATTCATTCATCTCAATCTTAAGTGCACCAAGTTATTAAACTGGCCCCGGCATGTGGCATCATGTAGTCACCGACATCACAACAAGGAAGTGACTGCCACTCGACAATGAACTTCGAAGAACACATTAGGGCACAAATTTCACAAGGAATAGAATATATTAGAGCTGTTTATGAAGGGGGATTTTGAAATCCACTTTGACGGTAAAGGGTTAAGGGCGATCTGTATAGCAGTAAATTTCCATAAGAAAACTAAAATGACTAATTGCGCAGCACTTTATGGTTTGAGTTAAGGTCCGTTACTTAACTTAAGCAACGACAGGTAGAGATAATGACAGTCATTGTATCCTGAAGGTTGCACCAATAAAGCTTCCAATAAAATAGTCATACCTACAGCAGCACTGGTAGCCATCCATAGGAGATGAAATTCTTAAATAAAATATAGATTCTTGAGAATTTGGTCTTCAGATCAAGAGTGCAAGTCATCAAATGTGATGCTTTCTGAAGCGTAATTTCAAATTTATCAGTATCGGCACAAGCCAGTCATCAAATTAGAAATCGGCCACGATATTGAAATTAAGTATGGTACTAACTGAAAATAACCATGTTTAATTGGTAAAAATAATAATGATGAGCTCTGCCTTGCAAATTATAACATTCGTTCCCTGACAGATGAACTTTAGCCCTATCTGTAAAGGCCAAATGCTGGTGTATTTGAAAAACGCTGTACATACAGCAATATTATTATTGCAATAATTATTTTTCTTCAGACCCCCTAAAGCTGATATGCATTTGCATTATTATTTCTTTTAAGACTACTGTTGTATATTAAAATATGCGTCGTTTTAATGTGGTACTGGTCTTGTGAGTAGGAGCTCCGGAAGGTGTTGTTAAGCGTCTCTTGCCCGACTTCCGGGCACGGCATATTTTGAGATGAAGTCTGTAACCGACAGCCGCCCAGTACACTGATACGTGCTTTCCAGTGTTTCCTTACCCCTGCCTTTGTAGTTTGAAGCTACTGAAACTGTAGTTTGCAGCTACAGCTAAATAAATCTCTAGTTGTGTTGAAAAGAAACTACACAACTACATTTTAATTCCTACTGAGAAGACTAAGTATGACATTTTTATCTCTGTGAAGACCAAACTCTAATTCATACTCTGAAGACTACGTATTTCATTTTCATTTCTGCGAAAACCACATTCTAATTCATACTCAGAATAATTACGTATTGCACTATCATTTCCGTTTAGATAAAGAGCCAATTTATCCACTGAAGACTACATACCGCTTCATCATTTCCGTCAAGACTAAGAGCTAATTTATCCCCTGAAGACGAAGGTTCATCAGTAGACCTGGCCAAACGTGAACCCACCTTTCTGGAGTCCTCTGGGTGCTTGGCGTGGTAGAGGCAGTAGTACTTTCTGTGTCCGTTGAGAGCGATCACAGTTCCTATGGTGTTCTTGGGGTTGATTTTCAAGTCCCGGGGCTCCGGTAGTCCCAGCAAGAGGATCCTCTTGTACCATTCCATGGCGGAGTGGCGCTCCATGTTCAAGAAGCCAAACATCAGCGTCTTGTTCCTGTATATAGAGTTAATTAGCGACCTACGGTGACGTAAGTAACAAAACTAGTTTTGATATTTGGGTACCTCCATATTCATAACTTTTATAATACGAGTTCGAGAAGCCAAACATCAGCGTCTTGTTCCTGTACATAGAGTTAATTAGCTGCCTACGATGATGTAGGTATCATAACTAGTTTTGATATTTGGATACCTTTATGGATATTCATTACTTTTATGAGACAAGGAATGTTTAACACACGTACAATACAGTAGCTGAAGCAACGTTAAACTCTATTATACACCACGATGAAGAAATAAAAATTGAAAGGTAAGCAATAAATTGATCAAAAAAAAAAACGCTGGCATCAAGTTCCAGTGAGTTTGAACTCGAGAGTTGACTTCACAAGTCTTGAGGCACGCTCGCTGGATATAATCTTTAGATTGACCGCTTCAGCAACTCTTGATAATAGCTTTCATTGAATTGAGGCTTCCAATATCAAATCGCACTTCATTTCTTAGATCGTAACAGTAGAGGCATGTTATTCAGTAATTCGAGGCACTTTAAAAACACAATCACTACCAATGCGACTTGCATTTATTCACCTTCCAAAAAGTCTCAAAAGCAAAAAATACAAAAAAAATACGTTATTGAAGTACACAGAGTAAGAGCATTTCTCCTGAAGTGTGTAGAGTGCACTGAAGGTGCAGAGTGCACCCCTGAGCAACAATTAACCCTTTAACGCCATGTATTTTTGTACTCATATTACCGTTATCACAACCACCATCATTAAACTGACACCGGCATCATGTAGTCAGTGACATCGCAACGAGGAAGTGACTGCCACTCGACAATGAACTTCGAAGGTCGTCTTCAATGAATTCGACATTAGGGTACAAATTTTACAAGGAATAAAATACATTAGAGCTGTTTATGAAGATGGATTTTGAAATCCACTTTGACGGTAAAGGGTTAATGCCGCGCCCTCACTAGCAACTCCTGTCGTTGCCACAAACACCCACCGTCTGTAGGGCCAGCAGCTTTTATAGAACATGGACATCAGCTTTGGTTTGGTGTGCGAGTCACATAGAAGAACAATCGTTCGACACCCAGGCTTCAAAAGACGCACCTGAACAAAAGAGTTCACTATGAGTTATAATGATCATACTCGGTCACCATCCACATACTCAGAGAGATCTTAACGAGAGTAAGGGTATTCTCGCAATCACACGAGCACCAAGTCAAGGAGTTGAGTTGCTATTAGGTTTAAAAAATTATGGTTTATTCCAGAGTTTGCATTGAACTGAAAATTTCGGATCGTGCAACTAATAACTCCTCACAAGAACTTCCAAGCGAGGTCAGCAAGTGTCTGCAGCGAGTGCCAAATATATTATTTTTGATGCGTTAGTACAAGCCTCTCACACCCCAATAAAGATGTTTCTCAGAAAGGGAGGTACTATTTGGTTTGGAATAAAAGGATCAGGGAATCTTTGCTCAAAATAATGGTCCACACACTCTGTGCAAAGAAACAGCAAGATTACGAAAATTTTATGGAAACAGATCATTGTTGAAGAAATTAATACATGCTGAAAAATGAGACCGCGCTGAACGTAAAAAAGATAGTTCGCAACAAAATAGAAATCGTTACTATTTCAACAAAAAGATTTCCTACTTAACTTTCAGCTCGGAACCAGTGAACTAAATATTACACATAGCACAGCAATGATTTTTCACATACATAATGCGTACATATTGCCATTGTACCCATGGAAATACAACTATTGCATGTAACCGAATAAGCGCTCTCAGAGGGAAGATGGGACGTTTCGAGCTGACAATTTGACAGGCGTTTCTTTTATGGAAGAGAACAAGTTTTTGTCATGGTAAGGACGTCTTTTTCTGCTCAGTGCTGTCTTTTTTTACCGCAACTATTACTTTCATCCTCAAGTTTGACATGCCTTATAATCTTCTTTGAATCTTCCTGTTCCTGATGTACAGGGCGTGGTCACATACCCTATGCACTCAGTTTTCCACGAACGAATTACCGGAGAACTTTATTTTTCGCGGAAATACAGCCACGAAAACACAACATTTTCACATCTCACTTAGGTCAGTCATTATCACGATTGTTTTTCCTCCGGTCAAATTGTCCCCTTCATGAAACCAATGTTCAAATTTCTATGGGTAAATTTATGCTTAAAAAGGTGAAATTTTAACATTTTGGCCCGAGAAAAGGCAACACAGCTCACCATGCCATTGTAGGTCTCGCCGCGCAGTTCATGGATGGGAAGCTGAGGAGATTTGGAGGTCCCGTTCGTTGCACTCGGATTGAGGTTGACGCCCTTTGCGGTCAGATATTCTTCCTCTTTCTTCCTGCTCATAAAGGTGCATTAGAGATCTCGCTGCTCATAAAGGTGCATTTGAGATCTCGCTGCTCAGAAACGTGCATTTGAGATCTTGCTGCTCATAAACGTGCATTTGAGATCTCGCTGCTCATAAACGTGCATTTGAGATCTCGCTGCTCATAAACGTGCATTTGAGATCTCGCTGCTCATAAACGTGCATTTGAGATCTCGCTGCTCATAAACGTGCATTTGAGATCTCGCTGCTCATAACCGTGCATTTGAGATCTTGCTGCTCATAAACGTGCATTTGAGATCTTGCTGCTCAGAAACGTGCATTTGAGATCTTGCTGCTCAGAAACGTGCATTCCCATCAGGTTAGTATTTTTCCACTTTTTGTGAGGAATATTCATAATAACCATTCTTACTCCTCAAAGACATGGAATATGAGAAATAGCTTTCCGCTTCCTTATTGTTAAGCTGAATTCATCAGTAACATATAGACAAGAAATAATATTTTTATGTCAGAAGCATGAAAATTGAATAACAAATTATTGTGTTCTGTTGACCTAAAAATCTGAAAAACATTGTTCACACAGAAAATGCCTAATGCTTAACACCTTGGAATACTTAAGAAGCCACAGATCACTTTTCTTTAGCTTTCAATAAATCCGGGAACCCTCGTACAACTTCACGGATCGAGCAATCGAACTATGGTACAGTCAGAGGAATCGATTTGGTGTAAGAGCTTGCTGCATTATAGTTATGACAAGACAGACAGCGAGGTAATAGAATTAATGATAGCATCCACGAGTCAAGAGTGTCTCGAATCATAACGCGATTAGATTGTGACTTGATTTAAACTTTCCTAACCACATAGAATGTATTCCTAACATTGGAAACGAGGAAGGTACCATATAGCGTGCAAATAGAAGTGTTCTCATATTCTGCCCATAGAAACAGCAAGATTGTAGGAAGTTTATGAAATAAGAAAATAATTGAAGAATAAAGTAATAAGTGATGAAAAAAAAGAACAATGGAAGCAGAAAAAGGTCGGTCATGAAAAAAAAACGTTCTATTCCAATAAAAATCACCTAGCCTAACCTTCAACTAGGGATTTGACACTTTCCTCCTGGGAGCACTAATTCCCATATATACGGATATACAATAGTTGTATTCCCTCAGAATGAACCAGTAAGCAAGCAAAATAAATTGTAAGAGTAACAAATAGAGATATGGATGTGAATATATAAGAACAGATATGGATGTGAATATATAAGAACAGATATGGATGTGAATATATAAGAACAGATATGGATGTGAATATATAAGAACAGATATGGATGTGAATATATAAGAACAGATATGGATGTGAATATATAACAGCAGATATGGATGTGAATATATAAGAACAGATATGGATGTGAATATATAAGAACAGATATGGATGTGTATATATATAAGAACAGATATGGATGTGAATATATAAGAACAGATATGGATGTCAATATATAAGAACAGATATGGATGTCAATATATAAGAACAGATATGGATGTCAATATATAAGAACAGATATGGATGTGAATATATAAGAACAGATATGGATGTGAATATATAAGAACAGATATGGATGTGAATATATAAGAACAGATATGGATGTGAATATATAAGAACAGATATGGATGTCAATATATAACAGCAGATTTGGATGTGAATATATGACAGCAGATATGGATGTGAATCTATAACAGCAGATATGGCTGTGAATATGTAACAGCAGATTTGGATGTGTATAACAGCAGATATGGATGTGAATATGTAACAGCAGATTTGGATGTGTATAACAGCAGATATGGATGTGAATATGTAACAGCAGATTTGGATGTGAATATAAAACAGCAGATATGGATGTGAATACATGACAGCAGATATGGATGTGAATATGTAACATATGGATGTGAATCTATAACAGCAGATATGGATGTGAATATGTAACAGCAGATTTGGATGTGAATATAAAACAGCAGATATGGATGTGAATACATGACAGCAGATATGGATGTGAATATGTAACAGCAGATTTGGATGTGTATTACAGCAGATATGGCTGTGAATATGTAACAGCAGATTTGGATGTGTATAACAGCAGATTTGGATGTGAATATAAAGCAGCAGATATGGATGTGAATATAAAGCAGCAGATATGGATGTGAATATATAACAGCAGATATGGCTGTGAATATGTAACAGCAGATTTGGATGTGTATAACAGCAGATATGGATGTGAATATATAACAGATATGGATGTATACAACAAAAACAAAGGTGAGTTATTCTAAGGCAAGTAATAGAATTTGATGCTTAACACTTGGATATTGACAGGGGAATGAGGGGACTTTGATTTTGGCGTATTTAATCAAAACATACGCCAACTTCACAGAGCTTGAAGTTCTATCAACTGCATAAACAACGATGATCAGCAGAGATAGACAAACGAACACTTTTCAAAAACATTGAGTTCAAGTACTAAACTCAAGTACTCGCTCTTCATAACGCATGAGGAACACAATCCTGATGATGAGCCACCATAGAGAAGACCATGTAGAGATCATCCTAGCTGAGGCTCACCCAGAGCACCTCATGCCAGGGTGAGACGCAAAAATATTCAACAAGAGCTCAAGCACTAACTCAGGTACTCACACTTTATAATGCATGAGGAAGCCAATGCCGATGATGAGCACGACTGTGGCCATCATGGAGAAGACCATGTAGAGATCATCCTTGCTGAGGCTCATCCAGAGCGCCTCATGCCAGTGCGTGAGGCGCGTGAGGATGCGCCAGAGGATGCCGTGTGCGTGCTCGTCAAACAGCTCCTGCAGCTCAGTCTCATAAGGCAGTGCAGCGTCCGTGGTCAGGAGGCGTTCCATGGACGCTGTCAGCACAGCGCTGGATGAGTTGAAGCGCGAGTGCGGGCCGTCTGAGGGGAGCGTCTCGTCGGCATCCCAGCGCTTGGGCACCCACGTGAACTTGATGCGGCGGCTGTCTGAGCGCCACAGGATGGCCACGTGCTGGTGCACTTCTGAAGGCGTCGCTGACACTGCCGTGGGGCAAGGGTGTCGTTGTGAGCGTGGTGAAGCAGTGAGGAATGTTATGACTATCACGAATGAGGTGAAGTAACGAGGAATGGGATGTCCATCATAAATTAGTTGAAGTAACGAGGAATAGGATGTCCATCATAAATGAGGTGAAGTAACGAGGAATGGGATGTCCATCATAAATGAGGTGAAATAACGAGGAATAGGATGTCCATCATAAATGAGGTGAAGTAACGAGGAATGGGATGTCCACCATAAATGAGGTGAAGTAACGAGGAATGGGATGTCCACCATAAATGAGGTGAAGTAACGAGGAATGGGATGTCCATCATAAATGAGGTGAAGTAATGAGGAACGGGATGTCCATCATAAATGAGGTGAAGTAACAAGGAATGGGATGTCCATCATAAATGAGGTGAAGTAACGAGGAATGGGATGTCCATCATAAATGAGGTGAAGTAACGAGGAATGGGATGTCCATCATAAATGAGGTGAAATAACGAGGAATATTATGTCCATCATAAATGAGGTGAAGTAACGAGGAATAGGATGTCCATCATAAATGAGGTGAAGTAACGAGGAATAGGATGTCCATCATAAATGAGGTGAAGTAACGAGGAATAGGATGTCCATCATAAATGAGGTGAAGTAACGAGGAATAGGATGTCCATCATAAATTAGTTGAAGTAACGAGGAATAGGTTCTCCGTCACAAATGAGGTGAAGCAACGAGGAACATGACAACCATCATTATTCACAAATGAGACGGAGCAAATGAGCAATATGATGACCATCACTATTCACTAATGAGGTGAAGCAACAAGGAACCTGATGACCATCACTATACACTTATGAGGATGAAGCAACGAGGAACCTGATGACTATCACTATTCACTAATGAGGATGAAGCATCGAGGAACCTGATGACCATCACTATTCACTCATGAGATTGAACAAGGAACATGATAACCATCATGCACGTGGTGAAGGAACAACACTACCACGCAGCAGAAAGGTCGTCTTCAATAACTAAGAACGTACGGAACTGCATGCAAAGGGGTACTCGCCAGGGGATACAAAGATCCCTCGACATTATCAGAAAAAGAACATTCACATCAGGTGAGAAGTGAAGAGCACGGTCGAAAAACAGAATTCGTGCAACTTGGATCATTTATGCCATGAAATTGGGAGTGGTTACTTTCTTGCTCTTACCAAACATTTACATTGGATGTTAGTTTAAGCCTTTCTAACGGCTAAAAAAAAGCGTTCCAAAGAAAGGAAGGCACCATTTAGTATGAAGATAAGGGAACGCAGAATCTATGCGGAAGAGGCATAGAAACAGTAAGATCAGAAAAAAGTTAATGAAACAAGATTAAAGTTGAAAAAGAAAGTAGCAGGTACTGAAAAACAGGACAGCAGTGAACCAAAAAAGGTAGTCCTTAATATAACAAAAGCATTTTATTTCAACAAAAAGAAGGCCTACCAAACTCTCAGCTTGGGCCCTCATATATTTTCCCCCTGGGGTTGCTAATTCCCATAGATGCAATAGTTGTATCCCCCTGGGGTGCTGAACGTTTAGAAATGAAGAGTAAAAATAGTTTAAAAACTTCAACTAACGATTTAGCCAAATAATCAGGATTTGGTCATTCTGAATTGCAAGCGCTGTGCCAGTTAAGATGGCGATTCTACTTCGATAAAATGAGATTATATTTTCTCGATGTCATGGCTCCACAAACTAAAAAAAAAAAGTACAAGCTCATGATCACCGGCCCAACACAGTAACTTTTTATGAGCAGGGAGAACTACAGAAAAAGGCCAGAAAGCAACTGCAAGAACAGAGTTTAAGCAAGTTAATATTTTAGATGCGCTAGTTTGGGAGCTAATTGCATGAGACTTCAAGTCAGTCACTACACTATGACTCTACCAATTTAACCCTTCTTCTCCAAGTGGATTTCAAAATTTACTTCATGAATGGCTTTTTAAAATATTTCTAGCCAAATTTGTAACCCTAATGACTTCCTTGAAGTTTCCAGTCGAGAAGCAGTGCCTGACTTTTTCTGATGTAGGTGACAATCTAATGAAAATGACCAATTACAATTCAATAAGCAAATAAATTCAGGCGGTCTCAGGTTGATGCAGTTTATTTTGATTTATAAATTTTCAGCATAGCAGTTGAAGCTACATTTTCAAAAATCTTTCTATATTTGGATGCCACTAGAAATTTAATTTAACGTTCATTGCGATGAAAATTTCACAATACTTTCAGAGTGTTAGTATTTCATTCATTATTTTACTGGAAATTTCATTCCACTTAAATTTCAATGGACATTCATTATGTTACAAATGTCATTGCACACAATTGCATTGGAATATTCAATAGCACTTTTGACTAATTTTCGAATAGAATCACTGAAAGTTGTCCGTTCTCTGAAGCGTGCTCCCGAAAAGCAGAACATTCAGCTTGCTAAAATAAGCCCGTTGTTTTGCGTAAGTCGCTCAGCCTGCACAACTTACTTAAGATGACAATTTGGGCAGCATGGTGTAGTCTAAGACTGGATTCCCTACTATTCATGTTGTTTTTCGAGTGTCATGGCTTCATTATTTTGAACCGATACGCTCATGGTCCCCCGTAGTTGAAGCAGAATAATAGAATTCAGGCATATGAACAATGTGGTAATGCTTCCTATTCCTAATTCAAGGGCATTCACTAACTCAAGAATCTGAAATGTTGGTGGAAGTCAACTTTACAATCACAATGCTAGAAACTCTTACATTAGAGGGACCGTACAGAAATTTCGATTGATTTGATCAGATGAACGAATGTCAAAAACAAATAACCCGCAGACATAAAGCTCATCAAGTTGACAAGACACAATACGCAATTCTGCAATAACCGATACGTCCATTCATGGCCTTCACACAACAAACGCGCATCACAACCGGAGCACTGACCTCCAACAAGGGCATTGACAAAGTGGGCCTGCTTTTCTTGGAAGATGTAAGCGTAGTTGACCAAGTGCCTGTAGCGTGAGTCCCCGTGCGGGTCGGAGCGGCGGGACGCATCCCGGACGGTGTGCGAAGGCTGGCGCTCGAGGGCGTACTGGCGCAGAGCTGCGCGGGCCTCGTCGTCGCGAGGCGTATTTTCCGTGAACAGCACCGCGCAGAAGTGGCGCCGCGAGCGTGATGACGAGACCGGGCACAGGCCTTCGAACACCGACTGCGTGCGGATTAACATACGAGAATGAGTCAGTTTTGATCCCTGTATCACCTGAGATGTGCAAGGCTCAGATGTATCAGGCAGAGCCAGTTTTGATCCCTACCTGAGATGTATCAGGCAGTGGTAAGAGGACATAACTCATACCGATGCTGTGCTATGAGGATACAGGACACAGGCCCTCAAACACCAACTGCCTGCGGGTTAACACACTAGAATGAGTCGGGAGTCAGTTTTGATCCCTGTATCACCTGAGATGTGCCAAGCACATCAGATGTGTGTGCCTCATGCCGAGGCTGTACTGTGAGGGTACAGGGCACAGGCTCTCAAACACTGACTGAAATGAGTCAGGAGTCAGTTTAGATGAACTGAGGCCTGTATCAGGTGCTGCAGCGGCACCAGGAAATACATGCCGATGCCGTACTATGAGAATACAGGGCTCTCGATCGGGGCACAGGGTTTACGTGAAGACAGGTAAGCACAGAAGCAGTTTGATCACATGGTTGTGTGAGGTGCTCGAGGAACATATTGCTTGGTAAAATAACATCTTGAAAAACTCAGAGACGATCGTCTGTGCAACCCGAGTTAATTTTGAGACTAGTGTTTGTACTGACAATAGCTGTGTATGTAACTGAGGCAGTATGGGCAGCAACAAGAACATATATTTATTCATGCCCATATGTAAATAAATATTTGAGACCATTTAGCGTAAGTCACCCACTCTCCAGAACTTACTTGGGATGACAATTTGAGCAGCAAGTGTCCTTTAGAGACTAAAATCCATCCTATTGATGGCGTCAATGCTTTGTAGAGTAGGTTACGTATCCACTACATGTATAATCATAATTAGGTAGCAATTTGAGCTTCGAACGGTATCGTAACTAGTAGGAATGTCGTTTAATGAACAAAAAATTCATGATTAGGTTAAGATAGAATTTGCTAAAGTAGGATCGGAGAGAACTGGTTCGGTTATACAAGCTGAACCCTACAAGAACCAACGTCATAACTAGAGGACATTACAAATAATTTATAAAGGCCTTATACTCTTAAGTATTTCAATGGAAACGTTTCCCCTATTCTATATTATGAGCGATAATATACGTAATTTTGTAGTACTTAGTTCTCAAGAAAATAACTTTATTAGATTAGATATTAGTTTGAGTCTCCCTAAATGCAACAAAGAGGTCCTAAAAAGAGGAAGGCACAATTTGTACGGAGTTAACCCAAATCCAAAAGTAATCAATTTTTCCAACTACAAGCACTGCACACACTACACTCCCAGCAAACATGCCTCACCTGAGAGCACAGTCTGGGCATGATGCGGTACTGGTGGGAGAGAACACCATGCATGGTGGCAACTTGATCTAAAAAACCAATCCAAAAAGTACTGGAAATATTTTCGCGCTACAAGCACTGCACACGCTGCACTCTCAGGGGACAGTCTGCAAGGACAGCCTGGGCTTACATCTCACCTGCGAAGACAGTCTGGGCAGCATGAGGTACTGGTGGGAGAGTATGATGTCGTGCATGGTGGCATAAGGCAGGTCTGACATAGCAACAGACGCAGCTGGGGTAGAGGCGTCCTCTCGGAACACCAACAGAGTGTCCACCTTCGCTGACACAGAATACCGCGACACTGTCGCCTCTGTGCTACGCAGGCCCATCTGGATGTACCTGCACGAGTTGGTGCCCTTTAACAGGTTGACTACGTTGACGCGGTTGCTACGATCGGCTTGGTTAGGTTGGAAGAACCAGAACTAAAAAGCCATCTTTAAAGCTTGATTACATTCTCATCCTTCCTAACAAGCTGGAAAGATTTAGTTGCACGATAACAGTTTTACTTGTATGCCATAGTTTAATTTGAACAGACGTAGTGAAATCAGTGAAATGGTGGCCCTTGTTACTGGTAGGTGAGTGAGAAATTTACCTAGTGGTACACCTACGTACCAATACGTGGTGAACATGTTAACACGTTCCCCGAATATTGGGCCATATGTGTACCAATCGTTAAATTGCTTATTCGCGTGCGCGAATGAAAATGAAATTTTATGATGAAAATGTATTAGAGCATTCAAATCGATTTCCCTATTCTGCCACTTACAACCTAACCAAACCAAGCGTTTATAACCGCGGAAACGCGGTGAACGAGTCAACATGTTGCTTGCAATCCGACCCATCGTCGATGGGTCATGTCACTGCTAAATGACCCATCGATGGGGCGTTTGAAATTTTTTGAAATCTTTTAAAATGAATGGGATTTAATGGACTCGATTAACGTTTGACATCTATAATATTTTTGGTAACTTTTAACTTTAAATTTGAGTTAAATACTGTACTTGAGTTTAACCCATCGCAGTTAAAGAGTTAAACAATTCGAAGAGATGCGCAGAAATAATCGCGTAGAAAATCAAAGTTCTTTGCTGGATCTCAACACACACTAAATGAGCTCACATGTCAATATTTTGCTACATAAATGCTTACATTATAATTCAAACATCTTTTGGGAACCCAACGTAAAGGTACATCAGGTTCACGTGTCAATCGTTTGCTCTTCATTTTCAATTGAAACGAATATTTTTAATGACGTGGAACTAATTTCACTGTGTCAAGATCTCATTCCAGTTCATGACCTCATAGAAACTAAAAGCTAATTTTCAACATGAATGTACTGGTCTACCATTTCAGTTCAAATATGCTAACACTAGGACATAAAAAAGTGATGGTCATCCCAGAACCTCAGAGAGATTCAAAGAGACTCAAATTAAATTAATTGACCAGAAAAAACGCAAAGCTACCAATCCTCAACTAAACTTTCCATGAAATAGGGCGATTCTGATACATGTATGGGAACATCTTATAACATCATTAAAAAAATACACTAGGTTGAACACAATACAAAAAGTTTCCTTCCACAAGCGTTGTTAGAAATTATGAGAAGTCAAAAAATTGCTTCAATACAGGGTGGCCCAAAAAAACGCATGGATTCAACTGCTCCTTTGGTGCCACCGTACAATCACTCATGTGGTAAAACAAATTCCCAGAGTTTATTAATGCAATTCTTAAGTTCAGTTATGCAACAGAATAACCTAACAGTGCAGATTTTTGAAAGCATTAAGGCCCTATTACACGGGGCAACACTTTGCCTCGACTACGGCAACTGAAATGACGCAACTTGTGGGTGCGCTATCAGACGAGGCAACCAGTGTGGCGTTGCAAATTGCAGAGGTAGGTTGTAGCGCGCAGTGACTGCGGCATGTGACTTCTTCATTTCATCATTAAATGAAAAGCATTAAGAACGTATACAAAACTTAGTTCTTGTTTTACGCTTTTGAATGTCCTTGCATTATTTATTGTCTTTATTCTCTAAAAATCTATGAGAATGAAGGGTCATCCACTTACTGATTCAATATAATTTTTTTTATTTATTATCAACTTCTATGAAAATAATCTTGAATTTGTGAGAATCAAAATGAAATGCACTATCAAAAACATTATAATATTGTAATAAATTTTAAACATTTTTTACAGCTTATATTCGCGTTTCAATATAATAATTTTTCTTTTTATACCGCACAGAAATAAACAAAAGAAACAGCAAATTATTTAACCAACACTTTGACTGCGGCAACTAAATGTTAACGTCAACACCAAACTCAAATTTCAAGTCAATTGTAGTAAACTATTTTGAAAATACCAAACATGAACTGGATCGGGCCTTCATTTAGCTTTGATTAAATATTAATGAAAACCGAGTTTGCGACTACTGGTCTGTCAGCAGCATTAAAAAAATTACCTCCGTGTACCACCCGTGGCGCACGTCGCAGTCAAAGTGTTAAGTTCATTCATTTACTGTATTGATATAGTTAGGTTCAAGTGTAAAAACATATTAAAATGGCTTGATCATTGAAAGCCGAATAAAATATCGCCTTTTTTTCTACTCGCTAATTATGATAGAAAATTAAAATGAATGCACATAAAGTTACTGGACTTCACAGAGTCAATCTTCTTTTTCCTGTCATTTTTGTGACGGGTAGTAATGTTTTTCTATTTTTTTGATGGGATTGATAGTTACATCATATTCAGCTGAACTGTTTAAACTTACAAACCTACGGTTTATTATCTTTAAATTTCTGAGCACTTTATTTATCATAAAATACTACCTGATAAGCATTCAATCATAATGGAAAAGTGACAACATTTGAAAATGAAACGTATCACGAATGTATGGTAAATGGTGACATTACGCTTTATTTTGTACAGAAATTACGACTAATAATGTGCCTAAAATGATACTTAATTGCTTAAATAACACACTCCGCGGACAGTTATTAACACTTTGACTGTGACGTGCGCCACCGGTGGTACACGGAGGTAATGTTCATAATGCTGCTCACCGACCAGTAGCCGCAAACTCAATTTTTCTAAATATTTAATCATCGCTAAATGAAGGCACGATCCACTTCTTGTTTGGTATTTTCAAAATAGTTTACAACAATTGACTTAAAATTTGAGTTTAGTGTTGAACTTAATACTTAGTTGCTGCAGTCAAAGTATTAAATCCTTCGACTACCTATTGAATGGCGGACCCAGTCTATGTTGGCTCAGTGGGAGGCGGTGTCGCAACCATCCTTACTTTACGACGGTCAGTCGAGCACTGCTCCGCACCTCCTCCGTTGCTCTGAGCTGCACGAAGTTACTGAACAAGCGCGACAACTAGAACTCGCGCTGCAACTGCGGTTAGTTCCTCCCAGAGGCATCCGTCGCTGCTTCCAGGAGCAATAATTGCCCCGTGTAATAGGGCCTAAACGATTAGGTAACAAGCAAGTTTAAGCCTCCCTAACTGAGACGGCCAGAGTGGCGCAAAAAGAACGGTCAAATCCACGCGTTCTATTCCGCCATCCTTTACTTAATTTTCTATAAATCATTGAACATAACATTTCAATCGAATTACCACTTCATTTTTATAAAATGAAAAAACGCAATAAAAATCACGATGAAGCATTTTCTGAGTTTTCAAGAAAATAACACAAATGCTATGAGAGTAAAATAATCAAAAATTGAATCCCTCCTTCTGTGCCTCCTACTAAAACTAAGCAACACCAATGAGAGTAAACTAACGTCAAGCAAACGGAGCAAAATAAAACCACGAGGCAACCCCAAAACTAAAGCAACACTAATTAACGTTAACTAATGCACACAAACGGAGCAAAATAAAACAACGAGGCAACCCCAAAACTAAAGCAACACTAATTAATGTTAACTAATGTACACAAACGGAGCAAAATAAAACCACGAGGAAACCCCAAAACTAAAGCAACACTAATTAACGTTAACTAATGCACACAAACAGAGCACAATAAAACAACGAGGCCACACTAAAACTAACCAATCACCACTAAATGCATACTCACATCACGCAACATGAGCAAAATCAAAAAACGAGTAGGGTTTGCATCCTGGGATCCTGGATGATTTGGAGCTGAAATTTCCCCGTCAGGGAATCCTTTTTTTCTCTGAAATTCCCGGGATTCTAAAAAGTTTACATATTACAAGATATTAATGAGAAAAAAACCTAAAATCATGCTGTTTAGTATGATTAATCAATTAGAGAGCTCAAGATAGGACTTTCATGTTTTAAAGTTATTGTAATTTGCATTACCACACAGTGTAGTCTACACTACCTCACAATATAGTTCAACTATTGCATCAGAATATATTTTTTGGTTTGATTTTGTACATAATAAAGAATAGACTGTAATAGATACAGTGGCAACGGCCGATGTTGTAGAAACTGAAGCATTTGTGGGGCGATAACATGTTAAAGATGCACCTGGAGAAAATGCGAAGTGTGTAAAGTGCGGCAAGAAATTACTTTGCAAAGGCTGGTCTACCTGTGGTTTGTTACATCACCCAAAGAGTGAACACAACATAGTGAGGGCTGAAACTGTAGACCAAGTTGCATTACTAGTAGCTGAGAAAAAAGAATTTGTATTGGAACAAAGCGCTTTCATGAAAGGGAGAGCAGTAGTGAAAGCACTAAATCTATACAAAAAAATAACAAGTTTCGTAAAGGTACATCAAAGTACTCCGGAAGAACAAGGGACCAAGCTTGTGGCAGTTGATGGCGTGTCGGTAAATACAGTTACAAAGAGTGAATTCTTTAGAGAATCCTTCTCAGGCAGAGGTTTTTTGCTCCCTAAATCGTCAAATACTGCGATGGGCATGGGCAACGAATTACAACAGCATAAATGTAAAATATAAAGAAATCCCGGGAATTCCCGGGATTGTCTTCCTAAAATCCCTGATTGTCCCGGGATTGCAAGCCCTAATAACAAGGCAACCCCCAAAATAAAGCAACACTTATTAATGTGAACTAAAGTCACGTAAAAGGAGAAAATAAAATAACAAGGCCACACCAAAACCAACCAACCACAACTGAAAGTAATTCGACGTCACGCAAGGGGACCAAAATAAAATTACAAGGCCACACCAAAACCAACCAACCACAACTGAAAGTAATTCGACGTCACGCAAGGGGACCAAAATAAAATTACAAGGCCACACCAAAACCAACCAACCACCACTGCAAGTGAACACCACCACTGACCCGATAGCAGCGCGCTGTCGGAACTCCCATGCGACGGTGAGGTAGCGCAAGCGGATCACGTCCAAGTGACCGAAGATCACCACGCGCACCTGCGACAGCAATGGTCACTTTGTTATGCATGTTATGAGCGGCGATTCTGTTCAAGTTACTTATGAGGTGAAATATGTATTTGGACATAAATAAAATTTTCATTTTTTGGCTTTCAGGCAAAATGGTAACCTATGAAACTAAAAATGTGATAGTAACACAAACAAAGATATTCCATTAACGAAAACATGAAATAATGTTTTATGTACGTATGTGTTTGTACGTATGCATGTGTTCCTGCTACCATCTTTTTAATATTATATTAAAATAAATATAGTATTTACGATATAAATGAATACCATATAAACCACATAAATTTTTAACATTCATATTTACCATATAAATACCAAAAAAATAAAAAAATTTTAACATTTGTCCAAATGCTTACTTCACCCCTCACTTTATATCCTGACGCAAGGTTATCTGCAACACACAAAGATTTTATTTTTTATTTTTGTACATACGAGTAACAAGTTTGACCACAGGCGAAAAAAACAATCGCATTAAAATGAAAGAAATTCCATGATACAGTGGAATAAAGGAAATATGGGCCTCATCTAACATGAAGTAGTATATCAGCTGCTCAAGTTACCCGACACCTTGAAAGCTGGGATTATTGTTGTTTGAGGTCGCTTTCCCACTGGGGCCGCCAGCTAATAACAAATGTGAACCCATTTGCTTTCGCGAAGCATTTTAGACAGCTAGGAGTATTGCTACGCTATCAGTAATATTCCTTACGATGGCTAAAAATTAGCTGCATCGGATTTAGAAGCTATATTTAAGAGTGGTAACTCATTAGAATTTAAAGATACTAGAATGGCTAGTAATCTACATTTTTACAAATTATGAATAATTTTGTTCCGATACATACTTGATTGTTTGCTTGCTTGCTCGCTTTCCATCATCTTCAAAGCATTTAGAGCTAACATACTATGAAATTCAATACCAAGCATTCAGTAATGAAACATGATGAAATTGAAGAACCTGCCTTTAGCAATCATATAAAAATATGCGGCACTTTTCATATTGCAAAGAATTTGAGTTCTTCACTAATACGTAAAGACAAATTAAAGCTTTCCTTAGTTTCAACTTATATTAATCGCATAAACTGTATTGCGGATACAGTCTGCAACTAATGTTCGTTTTCTGAAAAATTTTTTAGAATGCCTCGCCATCAAGTGTTTGTAATGAAATCATTTAATCGTAAAAAAAAATAGCAAAAACCAATTTTTAGGATAACTGCCTATTCTATCAACAATCAGGTTAAACAAAGCGCGGGTGGTCTGATCATGCCTAAAAGGCATCACGACGGCTGGTGTAACAATCGGAACTAAATGCTATTAGAACTCCTGGTAACCCCTGTCCTTAATGCTACTAGGGCACCTGGTAACTACGCATAGCTAAATGCAACCACGACGCCTGGTAATTACACAGAACCAAACGCCACCACGACGCCTGGAAATTACACAGAACCAAACGCCACCACAACGCCTGGCAATTACACAGAACCAAACGCCACCACGACGCCTGGCAATTATACAGAACCAAACGCCACCACGACGCCTGGTAATTACACAGAACCCAACACTACCACGACGCCTGGTAATTTCACACACCCAAACGCTACCAGAACAGGTAGAGATCGGAGTCTGCATTAAAACAAAACATAAAAGCCAAGGCAATGTCGTCCCTAGCTAACTCACCCTGTTGTCTGCCCAGCCAGCAAGGAACTCGTCAACGTTGGCATCGTCCAGGCGCTGCACCAGCTTTGTGGAGAACCTCCCTCTGATGAAATCTGCACACACGTTAAAGTTACAGAACGCTTTCCAAACACAACACTACCCAAATTTAGCTGAGTTTCTTTCCTTTGAATTAATTTAGTTGGCCGTATGATGCGTAAATTTGTCCCAATGAAAGGAAAAGTCACATGAGGACAAATTCGCAGCCACAGTAAATTTGATAGATCATGCACTTGTGACAGTGAGAGAGAGGACAGACTTTCGAGTTCAGTTGTTTTTTCATCACCCCTATTCGATCGAGTGATCACTTCAAATATTAATGATCTATCGCTACTAATTTACAAATACTTATCAAGACATAACACATAATAGCAGCAAAGTTGTTACCTTACAACTAGTTCAATTTCAAAGTTTGAAGCTAGTGAACATGCAACATGAATAATGAGTTATTTTCAAGTAGAATTACAAATCACACATGGAAACTATGGTTGAATGAACTGCCAAAACGCGTGTTCTTTCTTCTTCTGGCACTATTTTCATGTGTTATAGCTTCTGAATAAATCATTATCAATAATAAATATATTACATGCACACTGTAGAATAAACAAGGTAGGGTCAAACCAGTCTTTTTTTCGTCGACCGTGTGGCAATGCCGACATCATGGTCACGAACCAATAGCAGCACTCGTACTGAATCTGGCAACACTCCTAGCCCAAATCTGGAATCACTATAGGCCTAACATGTCGCAATGGTGACTTAATTAAATTTGCTTGAATTAAAGTCATTCTATTAGCTAGCCGAACAGGAGGAGGTACTTTTCCCCCATAGAAATAACTCTACCTAGTTTCCTTTACCGAGGCATGCAAAAACAAGGAGTTGCAGTGATATAGTGTTCAGGTATCCACTTTACAGGGTATGACCCGGGATGGAGTCACCAATCAAGTAACAAACAAACTGAGTACTAGTACAAAAATCCGGCCAAAAATTTAGAATTTAAAGTCCTTCATTGTTGCAATACACCTTAGAGGCACAAACCTAGGGACGAGGCCATGGAGAGAGAAGGTTCCCTGTAATGGTAAGGGTGGCCGTCCAACAGCATGATGAGATACGGGACCGTCGTCACTCCAATCTTGCGCACCAGTTCTGCTTCCCGGCCGGCGTGCACCTGCATAAAACAAGCAACACCTTTGCATGAACTTTGTTTAGTATCAAAAGCCATTCTACACAACAGAGAGTGGGCCAAAGGATGCACGAGCACCCATCACATTAGTTAACCCCTGTATTAGATTAGATAAGGCCTCCCTAACTGCTAAAAAAAAATCATCCCAAGATGATTGCATCCATTTAATTAGATTGGTGCTCAAAGCTGGCTAGGCGTTTATATCTATTCAATTTTTTCTTGCATGCCAAAAAAATGTCTCCAGGGTTAATGTTACTTGATGTAAGGGATACACTAGGCAAGGGCTTCTGCTACCTCAAGGTGGAAATTTGCAGTACTGCACATTGACTATTTAAGGTTCCTTACCAGTTTCTACCTTTGGCATCCTAAATGTTAGAATTGATACAAGCACACCTTTGTGTTGATGTTCAACTGCTCGCTCATTAAATACGTCTTTGTCTTTAAATCCAATGAATTTCAAGCTAATTAACACCTGTAAAAACCATACATACACCCAAAACTTACGAGAACCTCAAAAATAAGAAATTTATTCTTTCTTCACTTTCTGGAAGTATTCCTTTTCTAAATTATTTTTGAGTCACTTTATTTAATTCATGTATATCATGCTCATTGCTCTCTCAACTCATGCAATACTTTCCTTTTTTCATGAAGATTCCCATTATATCAATGCTACATTTGTCTATTTTTGGCACGTATCCTCCATTTTTTATTAGGATCAGGATACATATCAGGGTAACGAATGTCAATTTTAATGATCTAAATAAAGTTACCAGATATCAGTATAACTCGTGTTCATTTGTAAGAAATAAAAATATTAATTATTTGAGCTAAATTAAGAGATGCAATTAACAAATGTAAGGACCCCCATGAAAAAAAAAGTTTGCAAACAAAAAAGCAAAAGCAATGCAGGACAACACGAGAGAAAATGTTGAGCTACGTGAGAGCGAGATATTTCTTCTAAAAAGGATTTTCAGAAAGTGCATTGTATGCAAAAATAAATCTCAGTAAATATATTACACTGAAATTTTAAATAATTTTGTTAGCCCTGACAGACCACTTGACTTCATCACTTTAAGTGTTACTGCTTGTAACAGTCCAAATCATTTTATTTTCCTATTTTCTTTGCAGCTGGACAAAACCTAAGAATAATTAACTGAAAGCATGGTAATGGCAGTACTTCTAGATGCATCATAATGAAAGATCCCAATTTATCAGAAATCAGTCCCTCAGGAAGCTGACCACAATATATGGATTCTGCAAACATCAGAACAGATAATCTGATGAATATCAGAGATTTTCTAGCTAGTGTACCAGAGGTGCCACCAAGCATCAACTAACCTAGAACTTCTGTTTACATACATGGGTAATGTCAGTGAACTCGTTAACCATGATTTTCACTGTTCCCTTTATTGCGTTTTTCTTTTGTGCAGGTTGTGTATTTGTATATGAAATGCCCATCACTTCATGTTGAGCTTGTTTAATATAAATAAAAACAGAAGGTTGTAGATTATAGGTTAGTTTAAGCCTCCCTATCTGCTACAAAAAAAGAGCCTATCAAAGAGAGGAAGGAACCAATTAGAATGGATATTAGGGAATGGGGAATGCGGAATCCATGCATAAGGGGCATAGAAACAGTAAGTTTGGAAAGAAGTTCATGAAACAATATAAAAGTTGAAGAAGAAAGTAGTGGGTGCTGAAAAACAAGACAGCAGTGAACCAAAAAAAGGTGGTCCTTCACATAGCAAATGTTTTATTTCAACCAAAAGAAGACCTCCCTAACTCTCAGCTCGGGCCCTCACATTTTCTCCCTGAGAGCGCTAATTCCCATAGATACAATAGTTGCATCCCTCTGAGGGGAAATAAAAACAAAACCAACACAGTACACATGTTACTTCTTTGAAACACCTTCTACATTTTGTGACTTACACAGAGAGCAGAGAGTAAGTTTAAGGATGCACAAACACCCACCACATTCATTAACCCCTGTCCTACAAATATCATAGAAAAACATCTTGGAGCCACAACAGGAGAAATTTAACGATTCACTAATCAAAGCTCCCTACACTGAAACTTTCCAGTGACCACAGCCAGTTTTGCACTAACATAAAAACAAAAAGAGGATGTAACAGCAACTTACGGTGGCAATGCCGAAGTTGATGGGCTGGAGTTCCTCAACAAGCTTCTGCCATATGGGCTCAATATGAGAACAGGCCATGCACCAGTCTGAATAGAACAGGATCAGGTACGGCTGGTGGCGGCTGCGACCGTTGATTACACTCTCGTACGTTCTGAGCCAAGGTGATAATAGTATGAGGCAGTACATAGACAATTCCATCTCTTGTGTGTGTATATGTAAATGCAAGGATTTATTGGGATGTTAACACTTGTAGGTTCTGTGCTCCTTTTAATGATCAAGTTAAATATTTCATAACCTTATGCACATTCTGCGGCATAGTTAATGTTACGATTAAGTGTGACGTTGATACCCTCAAATTTTGTGGCATCTTAATGCTAGGATTACCAGGTACTTGGTACAACTTGAAGGTAATGAAACAGTTTATCACTCATTCCTTAAGTAATCTTCATGGTTAAGTTGTGGAATTTAGCCCAGCATTGCAGACTTCAAGATAGTGTTGCTTCAAGTTGAGAAGTTTCATAGAAACTTTTGACAGTCAACAAGAAATATAACAGTTCTATAAAAGTTGATCAGGTGGAAAAAATTGAAGATAGTAAAATAATAATGAGCTAAGAAACCATCTTAACAAGTTTATAACCTAAACTAACAATTGAGATGGATTACATAACTGATATATTCAACAATGGAAGTTATTTGAGTTAGGTGTAAATAAAAATTTCATTTTTAGCGGTTGTGCCAACTTAAAAATTTTCATGATTATATTTTTCAAAGTTTACCCTACAATACTGTAGCATGTGATCTGCTAGTTGAATGAATGAGGGCTGCTAAATGGGGTTACTAGCAAGAAATTGAATTTAATTTTCAGGAAAAGCAGCAGCTAAATTGTCTTCAATATAAAGATGAAAAAAATAACTATGAAAATCAGTTGAGAATCTATACTCTCAAAGTTGGGTGTCCTGCAGCTGATCCAGCATTAGCTATAAATATTCAAATCCAGTCATTTATTGTCATTTTCAAACCATAGTTTTCTCTTAGGCAGCTATCAAGAACAGAAGGTTTGAAGCTTATAATGTAACAGTTAAGTGTAGAAAATTATTTTTATGAGTAAAATAATAATACAGTTGGGGAAACTTGGGAATAGAGACTGTCTATAAAAAACACCTTATTAGAACTACAAGGTGACCCATAAACAAGGTACATTTTTAGAACTATTACAGCTATAAAACTACAAATGCTAAAAAGATTTGGCTAATTCAGAATGAATGAGGAGATTTCAAAGTTTTCTACTAGCATATTAAGTCTAGCAAAAATCACAACATATTGCCCAAAAATTCATAAAATTCCCCCATCAAAATGAATTGCTAGTAATGGAACAACTAGCAAAAATAGTGGAACTTTACTTCTGATGTAATTGTTTGGTTATTGCAGATCAGAGGAATTACAAGAATATTGATGGTATTGTAAAAAGCCCTTCAAAGAACTGTATAAAAAACTGGTATTGAAATTTACAGAAACTAGGAGAACAGCAGACAGACAACGGTTGTGGCAGGCCGCGGACCATACGAACTAATGCTTCAATTCAGCTTTTTGCAACGAGTGTTGCTGATCGGCCCAAGACGTCAACTAGGAGACATTCAATTCAACTGAGAATATCACATACACTTGGAAGTTTCATAGTTTGTTCTGAATTAACCAAATATTTTTACCATATTTACTTTTATATCTATAATAGTTTCAAAACGGTACCTTACTTTTAGGCCACCCTGTACTATCAACACAAGCCAGCTGCACAATGTTCAAGTGTTCTACCAATACATTTCCCTTTAAATACACAGTACTTGACAACTAAAATCAAATAAAATGAGATCTTGGCTCTACAAAGTATCCAAAAAAGTAAATCCTGCAAAGCCTCCAAAGATGTGTATCTGAAAAAGCCTCGGAAGACGTATATCCTACAAAGCATCTAAAGATCCAGACCCTACACAAAAATC
>JACJUY010001914.1:93851-145537 GCA_014220935.1 Platorchestia sp. MABIK | reverse complement strand
GAGTGGGAGAGTGCCACGAGTGGGAGAGTGCCACGAGTGGGAGAGTGCCACAAGTGGGAGAGTGCCACAAGTGGGAGAGTGCCACAAGGGGGAGAGTGCCACGAGGGGGAGAGTGCAACAAGTAGGAGAGTGCCACAAGTGGGAGAGTGCCACAAGAGGTAGAGTGCCACAAGTGGGAGAGTGCCACAAGTGGGAGAGTGTTACATGCTACAAATGGGAGAGTGCTGAAAGTGTGTACATGCTAGAAGTACAGATACAGAATTAGGTATTAAGTTCCCAACATTCTCATCTCACTAAACTGTTGTGGACAGGTGATTGAAGAAATCTTCTCAATAATAAGGGCATTAAAATTTAGGAACACTGAACATAGCTTAAATATATAGATAAATTATTTGCAGATGAACACAAACTTTCACTTATTCCATGAAGATAAATTCCTTCACTGAGAAATGGACTCAAGTTCAACCAATTTAATTTTAAGAGTGAATGAAGAATTGGCAACACTTATTTATAAAGCTTAAGATAGCCTCACACAGCACCCAGAAAACTTGCGAGCACATGAGAGAGAGACTGCTGCCTCAATGCACAGCACCAGACCACTGAAGGACATTTGGGTACATCAGGTGTGCACTCCATCAGGCAGGTGAGACCGTCACACCAACAAGAGGCAACACACAAGTGTGCAGCAGAACACATTGTCTATCAGTGCACATCCCATTTCTGTGATGTGTCATACTCGGCCTGGACAAGCTGTTGGCCAAATTGGGCACAGAAATTTTTGCTGATATTTTATTTCAAAGTAAAAATGACCACCTTACAGAAGAAAATATGAATAAAGTTATATGCATTAAGGTTTTTCTAACTCAAACATACTAAGTGCTTTAAATTTGTGATATATTAAACAATTACACCATAAAAATTGGATAACAATTGTTTTTAAATTGATAGTACTCAATTGATAGCCAACTCTAGTTAGCTAAGCTATCAGTTCCTTACAGCCAAATCAAATCATTTCGAAATTGACAGTAGTAGAGAGTAAATCAATCTTTCTCTTTGAATTATTCAATACCATGAAAGTATTATGAGTTTTGCATCAACTTTGCAGAAAATAAAATTGAGACTATTGCTCATAGCTTTGAGGTTTTAAGATAGAGTGAAACATAAAAAAGAAGAAAACTTAGAAGCTCAGAAGCACAGTAGTTCTTTACAATGCAGATTTTTTCGGAAATGCATTTCATAATTATGCTATAAAACATCATTAAGATGACAGCAACGTTGGATCTTTTATTATTTAAAATACAATAGCTAACTGTGAGTGAATGCCAAAAATATTATTGTAGAATAACTATGTTTTCCTTCCGTCAAAGAATAAAAGCCCATCAAACAGACATAGTGAGTTGCAGGCAGAAGCAAATGGAAATAAAATTACTGCTTATGACAAGGTAAATGCCTAAAGTCTTGTAAATAAGTTACAAATTAAGATATTTTAGACTTTGTATGAACAAGATATTCAGAGGAACTTTTTATAAGCTCTAGTATACAGAAATTTTCTTCAGCTTATCATAAGTCTATCAAAGTTTGTTTTGGACATCAAGGTAACATCACTGGCAGCTAAGAAGAAAAGTAATTAACATTTTGTTTTAACTTAGCAGCCTCATTCACATCGGAACCATTTGCAATTTTCCTTATCATAAGCACAGTGAGCCAGAACCATGAAAATCAAATACATCCTCATTCAAAAGAACACTCTTACCAGATCCATCTGGTCTCTGTGTTTACATTTAACAAACAAAAAAGCAGACAGCAACTTCTGCTTGCCCTTGGGTTTTGACTTATGCACAATGTTTGTTTATATTTTTCTAATAAATAGTAGCATGGATGCTAACAAAATACACATAAATATCACAAATTTCTATCTTACATCAGGGTATATACCAGGCACAAATGAAAATATGTCTTCTAGTATTTGATCTATTTTTCAAAACTTCAAAAAAGATTTTACAACATAATATTATGCCATTTACATCTTTTAATATCCATACAGAATGTTATTTGTACATTTGTTTGACGTATCATTTTTATAAAAAATTTGAATTGGTATAAGTGTACTAATTCTTTATTATAAACCTATACATTAGACTTATGCGTACAATTAATGGTTTAAAAATTTGTGAAATACATCTGCATTAACTACAACAATCTCATCTATTTTCAATAGAGTTTAGAATAGTTTTAACCACAATTTGATTTGACAGGTGTTCCAAGCACATAATTAGATCAAAGCATGAATCTTACAAATATTTAAATGATTCCATTAAAAAAACTTAAAAGATATAAAAAATTGGGTCAATATTGATTTTAGGCCTTTCACGGAAATTAATAATTCCATTCCAAAGAATCACTAAAGGAACACATTTAAAAACGTTTCACATGATTGACATTCTGCTCGCTGATGCGTTATTTTTGATATATAACAATAATTACGTTCAGATAGGAATAGCATTGTATGGTCGGTTGCTTAATCGCCGCATTGTTGGGTGACGCCCACTTTTCTGGCGGNCGTTACGTTAATACCGTATTACAGCATATTTACGTGTCCATTCCTTCACTTTTATATACGACATTCATATAACTTCAAAGTTGAATAACTTGAAAATAACGCATCAGCGAGCAGAATGTCATTCGTGTAAAACGTTTTTAAATGTGTTCCTTTAGTGATTCTTCGGAACGGAATTATTAATTTCCGTGAAAGGCCTAAAATCAATATTGACCAAAAATTGAATTGGGAGAATAGGTACATGGTAGATTCTATTAGAAGCTCAGTAACTTTTTACCTGCATTAGCAAATAAGAATTCATAATCTGAGCAACACATTTTATTCCTATTTATATTTCTCCTTGCGCATGAGACAATTACTGCTTGAGCTCATTAGCATATGGTTTTAAAATTCATCAAATCAAATTTTGTTACCATGTTCTTCACAATAAGCTGCCACTTTAAGTCATCATGCTTTGCTGACACAGATCAAGAAGGGCTGAAAAGAATGCAATGATGCAACTACAGTTTAATTAATTTCAAAAATTAACTTGAATCACAGTTGGGCTCACAAAACAATTGTTTCTAAAATGATTTAAGTTTCCTGTCTGCATAAGCTCTTCCAGAACTCAGAATAAACTCAATAAAATATTAGCCAACGACAGTAGAAAATTGATAATTTTCTAAGTTTGCTGATAAATGATCAAAATAAAATAAAACTAGCTTGAATTTCAACGATGGTGGCGCGACACTTTCTAAATTTGCATAAAATTTTCACGTGTCAAATGACATTCATGAAGTTTGAATGAAAGTTTTGACGCAGAACTTTCAACTATTGGAGTATATCTCAATAATTGTTTTGCTCAATTATAACAATCAAACACTGATGTGCTCGAAGGTGATTAAAAATTATAATTTAAAAACAGCGATTCAACATAATTGCCCGTATAATTCCCTGCTTTGCAACATGTAGGTAAGAAATTGTTACACCCGAACGATCCATCCAAGGCCTGTTAACATTTTTCTTAAACTCAAAGCCTTGTAAATAGACAATCGCATGAATTTATGTCTTAGAGCGCTCACAATATGAGTCAACGTTTCCGAATGATACTTTTGGCTGAACTTATTTCATAATGAACACAAAACATCTGTATCGAAATTTGTGAGCTAAACTCATTCGCACACCACATACCACCACAGCAAAACTGACACTGATAGATCTTGCCATTCAGAATTCAGATGAATAAACTATCTTGATCTTGAGGTAAAATTCCTTGAAGTTTTGTGGCACTTCTTGACATTTTTTATGGAATTATAAATATTAACAAAATATTTATCTTCATACGTAAACCACAATAAAAACTCTGTACTATTTTACAATATTTTTTTCTGGTACTAAACAATTATCAAACATGTGTCCACTAATAAAATTTTGACCATGACCTAAGCCGCAACTTTCAGCATTGAAAAAGATATTTCTTTAAGGGAACTGAAATATCCCATTACTTGATAAATAAGGCAAATAACTCAAGGGTGTCAACTACATTCGCGAATTTTATTGTTGATGCGTACAAAAAAAAATCCATGCATTGGATGGTTACAATTTAAGCAACTACGAACAACAATATTTAATGACGAATGATCCGATGGTCAAGAAAATTTATTATTCGTGTCTCTTTTGTCACCGGTACCCCATCATGAAACGACCATGGTACCATGGTAACGATCCAGTCGAAAGACGAGCAATTTTACTAAAATTCATTAGTGGTCTACAGTTCCCTGAGAAACAGCTCCTCTACAGCAGCAGAAATACTACAGTAATGCTGGTATTGTACATCATTTGTAAATCAATGCTGATACCGTGTAATTACATTGAAGAGCAATGCTGATGTTGTACAATTCCTGTCAGCTACTGTAACGAACAAAAAATCATGTAGGAGGAATAATGTTTAGAAAACTACTGTAAATCTCATATCGGAGAAAAACAATGTCAATATCAGATATCTTATTTTGGAACAAACTATCACAGAGTTTAACAATCAATCAAACAATGAAAGAGTTCAGTACTAAATTGGCATATCATTTTGCATTTCAACAATAACTGTTTCCTACAGTTCATACTAAAGAAATATTTACGAAATACTTCAACTCATTACTTCTCATTGCTTAATTTTCAATGTAATACTTTATTCTCTAATTGCAGAATTTTTTCCATCAACCATCAACTTTGAATACTATTTTACACGTCCCTCAGTTACATTGTTATTTTCAAACTAAGGCGGCATTGTTTGTAAATATTATACAAATAAAATTAAATAATTAACTTTAACTGAAGGATTCAGTTAAATTTTATGTAAATCAACAAAATTTCTCTGCGAAGCTCACTCAATTTCAAGTTTCCTCCGCCACAATCAATGTCTCTCAACTAGTAGTGATCATCGATCTATAAAGTCAATTGAAATCAACATTTGACTACAGAATACTTTCTCATATGCGATTGCGATTACAATCATTTGATAGCGTGCAATTAAGATATGAGTGCTAGCTCAATATTAATACCAATTAACACGTGCACTACATATTGGTACAAATGTGTTCCACTTGGTAAATTTCTTATTTACGTACCAGTAACAACGGCTCCCATTTCAGTGATTTAATTACCTTTACATAAATTAGACGATGGCACACATGTTAAAATGTTATTGTGCAATTATATTTTTTCCACTTGATAGAATGGATAAGAACGCAATCAAGCAGTAAAGATGGTTTTTCAATTCTGCTTCCTCAGAGCCAGCTGATACCTTCTTGTTGAAAATGTATATACGAAAAGTTAGTTTTTGAAACTTATATTGGAACAGTCATAGTTTTGTGGCTCTCAAACGAGGCTCTGCGAGACTTCTTTCCAACTCTGTCAAGTCTTATTTCAAGGGATACGAGTAGCTCACGCGGCATAGGAAAGGAGCTTAATAAACAGCGACAACTTCCTTTTTGATTGAGAGGGTCTATGTTGTAGAGATTATGTTTCTGATGAATAACTGCAAGCTTTCATACTCAGAGATTAGAGGACATTGGTATTGGGCTCGGTACATCAAAAGGCCAAAAAAGTCACGCACTGTACTTTTTTCCTACTCATCATATTATGCAAAATTTTATTTTAAGAGTTCCTTTTTTCAGGGAAACTGCCCATTACAACATTCTAGGAGTGTTTATCAATTAGTAAAGATTTTTTTTCGAGTGCACATGGGATTTTAATAGGCCTATTCATTTACTTCGGGCAAATGACGGCCCAAAGAAAGGACCTGTCAGCATTTGATAAATTGTTCATCGCAAGGTTTCATCAATTGGAAAATTAGCTCGATACATCTGTACAATCCGCAGTCTAAATATCAGAAAGACATACAAAACCAGAGTACACTGTAAACAAGATGGCGTATACTGAAAACAAGATGGAGATTGTGGAAGGTCTAACATTCTGGATGGTAGAAACACACTCTTTGAAGTGAGCGGTAAAGAAAATCGGCGTTCATCTATACGTAAATGATAACTAACTAGTTTTGGGAAGGTCAAAAAAAAATTTTGGAGAGATTGTGCATCGAGAGTCAAGGAAAATGGTTTAAGCATATGTTCTCGTAAATCCACCGAGACACCATTAGTATCAGTCGGGAAAACCGCACATTTGCTCGAGAAAACCATGATTGGACTGTCGAGGACTGGACGCATGTAATGTGGTCCGACGAGTCCAGATTCATCCTTCTTCAGAATGATGGGCGGATTAGGGTATGGCGAATGTCACTTGAAGCTTTGAATCAATCTTGCATCCGCTAAACTGTTCAGGCATCTGGAGGCAGTGTAATGCTTTTGGTTGGTTTTACAGGCATGCGCATTAATCGGCCTCTCTGATCAGTAACAAAATGAACTCTCAAGACTATTGCAAGTACATGCTTTCTGATCACTTCAAATGTGCTTCTATGGAGTATCATTCCCAGATGACAACTGGATCTTCCAGGACGACAATGCTCACTGCCACATTGCTAAAAATGTTCGAAATTTGTTTGCTCCGAATGCAGGAACATTTCAGCTGATGAACTAGCCCCACAATCTGTTGATTTGAACCACACTGAAAACTTATGAAGCGAGCTTAAGAAGAACCTGCATGACTCATCGCCCCTTCCTTCAACATTGACTGCCTTGGGGGACAGAAAAAAAACAGTTTATTTCCAATAGAGATGGTACATCGTTGGTATTTAAAATATCTAATTGTGTAAATTTCAAAAACTTTATGAACTACAACTGTCTTTTCGAATGTTATAAACATGCTGTGAATATCCGATAGCTTATCTCACTCCGTAAGTATTTAATTTTGATTTTTAAAAGAATTCATAGGAAAAAGCGTTCGCTTCTCTTCAGTCGATATTAAAATCTCTAAAAACAATGAATACATTTTTTGCCAGAAGGATTTCTTTGAAGGTTTCCTTAGTTAAATATAGTGTTAGACTTAGGGGAGACGATGGGTGTCGGTAAAAGCTGCCAATGATTATGGATTAATGTTTATTTATTTGCACTTCTAACCAAACCATTTCAATGCTTCCGCAAACTTTATTCGCTAGAAGTGAAGATGTTGAGTATCTTTCTTTCACGAAAATACAAGATCCACCACCTCAGCTGGTTTTAGCGCCATCGTAGCGGTATAACACGTAATCAGGAATGTTAAAAAATGAACTTTGGGTTCGTGAGTCAAACCATGTTTCTGAAACACATAAAATGTCAATTTCTTCAGTGACCAACATTACTCTGAAGTTATCCAATTTACCGTTCAGGCTTTGAACATTTATACGCTTTATTTCGATTTTGCTTTATTAAGACTTTTTTGAAGGTAGCAAAGTTACCATCTCTATGGGATCGTTCCGAGGATTCACCGATCTTGTCTACGTTACCCAGGGTGTTGGACCCAGCATCTGCTATGTAAGAAAGTCTACTATTTAGCAGGACAGCGGCAGTTTGTCAAGATGAGGTAACTCTAGTCTGATTTTTGCCTTGTGCGACAAGGGCACTGTAGTGATCGTTTTTACGATGGAGCAGTAGTGGAGGGTTATTATTTGATAACTCTGATGAGGGATCGACTGATATTTTCAAAACACAATGATCCTGTTCGTCCAGGATGAGAAGTTTTTGGCCTGTTACATTTGAAATGATTAGTGGTATAAGGTCTACAGCAACTTGATCAAAATGTTGGTCGTCAATGTTATCAATTATGAAGTTTTGCATGTCTCCGCTGTTCTTGTCAACAACTTAGCGTATGTGCTTTTGTTTGCTTTGCTCTCCGTTTTGGTTGCAGTCTTTAAGGAATTGTAATTCCATTTTGATGCTGGTTGTTTCGTAAGTAGATGAGCTACTGCATGAAGGAGGCAGTGTCCATCGGCTTTGGTGGGAAACAGCTCTATTTTCCAAGATTGTTTCGATTCATCCATTGTTGAATTCATGCATTCACAAATAGGGGTGGAGACGTTTTTTTCAGACTTTTTACATCATTAAAAGTTCCTGAGAGGTGCAGGGAATTTTCGATTTTCTGGCTCTGAATGGGTCGGCTGTGGTGATTTCTTGTTTGGGGATCTGCAGAGAAATGAGAAATGCTCGAGTCATTTTTATTTTCCTGGTGATGATTTTGCATGCAGTTGGATGGTAGATTTTCCAGCGATTTCTCTTTTCCTGTTGATTTCACTGCTTCCGAGCACGTGATTGGATGTTGATTCATACTCGTATCTGAGAGGGGCTTTTCATCCTCTGTATCAGCATCAGATAGCAATGAAAACTTATTTTTTGTAGGCACACTGCAATTGTCTGTTGCAGAGGTAGGAGAGGGTTTGTTATATGAGGGTAAACATCGGTTTATGCTGCTGGAGGTTTCACGTAGAAAGGCTGTCAAATTAGAACTACAATTCAACTCATTTTGCTGTTTTGCATAATCATTAGAGTAATTATTTTTTTTGTTTCTTCATTCAGGTCATAGGAGTGTCTGACACAAAAGACTAAATCAGATTACTGTAATTGTGCTCGAAAATAGCTGCAGAAGATCCAAAATCTTGTACCAAACGTTGCCGGGAAGAATGAAACTCCTAATTCGAGGCAAAGGCAATCCAATCGCTTACCAATAAATTTCTGAGCCATGCGCCTTCTGAGGCCTAGGTGTATTTATTGCCAACGAACGAAAATTCCTTTATGCTCCCTGTGCGAAAGGATGCTTCCTTCAAGTTTTTCGCACAGGGAAGACTAGGTTGCAAGAATGAAAGGCATCGATGAGTTACGGAAAAAAATTCGACTGAAACTTACGAAGAATAAGCGAATTAACATCAGATCAAATTATAGATCATTTGACTTCAATCGAATATAGCCTTGCACGATTTTAAATATTTAATCATTTAATTGTACATGATGATATGGAAGATAAGACATTGAAAATGAAAAATTCCAATGTCATCAATGAAAAACATTCATTTTATCCAATATCATCCAATGCAATTAACATATTCAACTCAAATCCATTTCAACGAGTCATCGGAAATGCCACGAGGAATCTGTCCATGTCACCAACAACTCTCAGAATTGTCCATAGTGACTGGGACATCAACGCCATCCTCATCCGTGGTTCAGGAAAGGGTAGTTGTTACTAATAATAAGGAATCCTGTCCAGGCATTTCAAGCTTGTTAAACTTTCCTCATTCTCCAGATGATTTGTTCGACAAAATTCGCGCACAAGCAGATACTGGCAGTAAAATAACCCAGTGCGCAAGCTGCGTGAACAAAGGAAAATTTTCAGTACAGAGCTATACAAAAAACCCTGTTACTTCTTTTAATGGGTACTTGCACTCGCTTCAAATAACAAGCTCTCAAAAAAATCATGGAATTATTCACAATCTCTCTGACAGCAGCATTTTTCAACAAATCACTAAAACAACGAGAGCCTCTAAGCACGTCGTCGATTTTCTCTACAGTATCAGGCCCCGAGGATAGAGAAACTTCAGTAGAGCGGCGTAGTTTACTTGGTAGGAGTGAGCACAGACCAAATGCGCCTCTGAAAGCCCCGCACCTCAATTTCTACCCGGCCGCGTATGCTGATTCAGCATACGCATTGTGGCATCCGCGTCGTGGGCGTTGTAACTACGTATGTACGAACAAAGTGCACGCACAACAGTATCAAACATTCAGATCATAACCGAGCAACTTTTTGCTTTAAATTCACACATAAGTTTTCAAGACCTTGCACCTGTGGTACCTGCCAGTATTTCTTCTGAAGTCGACTCCGATCGTCGAGAACCTTATGGTACTTTGCTGCTAGGTAACAGTATCCTAAGCACAATCAAGAGGAAGGACATCGATCGTTCGTGTTGGATCCAAACTGTTCCCTCTGGGAGCATTGATGACCTTCTCCATACTATAAATCGCATGCCTAGATTTAATAATTATATACTAAGTTTTTATGGTCTCTGCCACTCGCCCTCAGACCTAGCTCGAATCAAAAAACTAATTGTAAGGAAGTGCGCACTTTCTCGGATTTAGATTGCTATAGTGCTTGCAGTGCGCAAGAATTCAACAAAGCGACGAATTTTTGCAAGAACCTGGGTTTAAACCTCATTCAATTTCAAACTTACCCAGAAAATAAAAATGCTGAAGCACTCAATAACTTCCAATGACCTCACACTAGGAAGAAAACTTTTGTTTTCTTGGACAACTCGCAATGAAATCCACATTGCGAATCACCGTGCCACATTGTCCTCATTTCAACAAACGTCAAGCAATAAGTGAAATTATGGATCACTCCAGTGAATCGAAAACTTTGCGGAATGAAACAAATATTCTCACTTAAACTCTGAAAAAAGTCCTATGCATGTCAATGCACATGGTACACCAAACCCTTCAAAATTGAAAGCGCCATCAAGCAGAGCTTTGAGTATCTCATCTATCCACAGCGTGAGGAACGTTAATGAACCTGAGCCTTTCCCTAACTCGATCTCAGTCCACTATAATGAAGGTACGAACAATTAATTTGCGCTGCTTACAACAGACACGAATAAAGTGACTGTGACATGCCCTCTTTTTCAATCAATCCTTGACTTTCCAATACGTACGCAGGAACAGGAGAAAGTCAAACAAATAACGACATTCAAAACCATTCCAAAGAAAATAAAATCATTCGGTAAAATTTATTGCTCATCAAGCCTCTTTTCGGAAATCAAAATCCCTTGCGCAGTCACGTAAAGAATCACTGCAATGGAAAACGACCCCTGAAAAAATCTCTTGCCTCTGCAAGGCCCCCATCGTACGACCATACCGATACTGATGCCGAAAAATCAGCCGTGAATTAAATTTACACACGCGTTGCAGACACACTGGATGATTTGAAACAATCGCTCAAAATGGAACCTGCTTACACTTTAGGTGACGGACACTGTCTCCTCCACGCAGTAACGACACAGCTTGCATCACAACAAATCTTGCAATGGAATTATGTATCTGCATTTTACCAATGTGATTGATCAATTTTTCTACATATTTTCAGCCTGATGATGTTTGAACATCGAAACGTTGTGTTTTATAGACTTCATAGGTAGTACATTATAACTATTGGCAGTGTTCCAATAAAGAAATGTTGAGTGAATTTCTTCATAATTTATCACGTGATGAACTTCTACTGTTTGTTAGGAAATTAAAATCCAGTTCATTTTTACGTTTTTCGAAGTATTTTTTACTTCTCTCTTTTATTTTCTTCAGGTTATTTCTTACAATTACACTGAGCTTGACAGTCATTTTAGATGTAGCAAGAGCAAGATTATTTTTTGTTTGTTAATTTTTTCTTATATTCACTTCCAATACGTACATATACATATATGTGTTTGTAAGTGTGTGCGTGTACGTGTGTGTGTGTGCGCACGCATGCACACGTATGCATAAATATAAATAAATATTTATATATAATGTATATAATAGAAACATATATATATATGTGTTTCTATTCAAATGCATATAAATGTTTCTATTTCTATTTTTTGTGTAAAAACAAAACCTCAAGACACATTACATTTTATCTAAAGCTCTGCGACCAGAAAACACTTAACCATATTTCAGAAATAAATACATTCATTGCACTTGCTTAATGATTCAAAAATAGATCTATCACTACCTCAGAGGGCGCATCTGTGAATGGTAAAAATTAAAAATATAAGCAGACAAATGAAATAAAGCGCTCATGAAAAATCATATTATCTTTCTGTCCATATGCTGAACAAGCCATGAATTTCATTTTGCGTGTAAGTTTGTTTATACGCGTTTCTAAATGTGCGTGTTGTATTGCGCGATGTTCTTTATAAATTACTTTGTGACTAACCTTTTCCCAATATTTAATAGTCATTTAAACGATGGTGTTTCAATCTGCGTCAGTTTAACGTTCTATGTCTTTACTTACTTCGATTCAACTAATGATTTAGGAATTCCGAAGAATTCTCTAGTTGTATTTAAATTATTTTTAACTTGTCAGTCATCTCTTGGAATATAAAAATCCAGCAGATAATGTTTTTTATTTAATTAGCCCTTGACAGGGATAATCTATTAGCACTCCACGAATAGTTTATCTATTGGTACACCTCGTATAGTTTGTCTATTAGTGCACCTCGTATGGTTTGTCTATTAGTAGACCATGGCACGTATAGTTTGTCTATTAGTACTCCTCGGATGGTACATTTGTCTAAGGACGTCTTATATTAAGAAATTTTTAAAATCCAATATGTTGGCATGTATCTCATGTGTCCACTTTTTTGGAGAAAAATATTTTTTCTTTTTTCTTTTTCTGTGGAAGATCGAAATAACGATGATGTAACTGTTTCATTTTCTTGATTTCTAGTTATTTGGGCACAGCATTGTTTATGCTGAGGAAATCGTTTGCAGTACATCATAAGTGCTTGTTCTTTTGGGTCATTTTGTTTCGAACGAATAGAAATTATTTCCTGTTGCTTACTCTGTTCCGGGCATTTTCGGTCTTGAGTTTTATATTAGCCCTTTGTAGTGATTGTAGGAGTGTTCACTGGTTCGGCACTTAGTACCGTCGACGTCATTGAGTCTATCAATGCGGTCCGATTGGGTTTCATTTCGGGTTTCTATAGGGAAGTTATCTCTACCTGAGTAAGTTACTAGTTTTGCGTTTAGGACTGCTATTTAGACTATTTCATCTTAGAGGCAGAATGGGATTATTTTATTTCTTCCTTCAGTTTTAAATTTGACAATGAACAACTTAGTAAAGTTGGTACAGTTCATCTTCTCTTTTTCTTGTGATATGGGAGTATGTATACTTAACATTGCTTTGTTTTTCCACACATTCTCAGCCGTAAATTAGGTTTTCCTTTGGTTTCTGTGTTTTTAGCTTTTGTAAAGTCCAAGATTCTTTCGAGTGTACGTTCTATTTATGATATTCGGTCATCAGCTGCTCGCGATTCGTTTCGAACTTCGTGTCCGACTGGTTCATTGTATTTGCTCGTCTCTTCAGCTGAGGGTCTATTAAGCGCCTCATTAACATTTTAACGTCCGTATTTTGTTTTCACATTACCGTTATCACAACCACTATCATTAAACTGGCACCAGCATCATAACGAGGAAGTGACGGCCACTCGATAATGAACTTCGAAGGACACATTAAGTACAAATTTCATAAGGAGTTAAATATAATAGAGCTGTTTATGAAAGTCGATTTTGAAATCCGCTTTGACGAAAACGGGTCAATTTCTTTTTCTAATTGGTCCAGTTTATGTTTCTCATTGCTAGTCAAGTAATGGAGCCGTCTTGGTCATTGGGTCAAGTTTTCCATTGTTTTTCTTTTCAACATGAGTGCAGCTTTTTTGCCTGAACTACCTAGATAGAGAGCGGTATTTGAATTTTTTTTAAATCCATTCGTAGATTTGGTTTATTTCTTCTCTTGGTGTGCAAACTTACGGTTTCAGAGGTTTCCCACTTCGAGGCCGGGGTTTGAAGTTTTCATTAGCGGTTGTCGGAACCATTCGAGATTTTACTTTATGATTCAAAGTCAAAATAAATTTGGGAGAACTTAGTCTAAGTGCTATAAGATAAATTTCTTACAAATTCATAGGCCTCACTTGGTAAGGGAACTTATTGATAAGATAACTATAAATTGAGACCAAAGCTCCAAGGAGTAATAGGGATTTGGAAAATTATTAAAAATCTTATTCCTTCGATGGTAAACTTAACCCTTCTACTCCCGTTGGGCAAATACGTCCTAAAGATTTTCAATAAACGCAGTGGGATGTATGATAACTGCATAAAATACCAACGAGACAAAAACTCCCAGGGCCTGAAACCTAACCTATGAACATGGGAATTTTTTAAATCCCTTTTTCAAGTATCCTAGACTTTTAAGCAAGTAATACACGCCATCAGTTTCAATTTTTTTTTTTTAAAAATAAACGGGAGTGAAAGTGTCAAAGATTGGAAAAAGAGCAATTAGGTTGACAACGGAACCCCACGCTGCGCTGCCGGTCAGCTCCATAGATACTTGATCGTAAGCAGGTAGTCCTGCCGCCATCCTCGTCTGACGACTTTGTTCCCTTCACCAAACCTAATAATGATTCAGTACCAGTAAAACGTGGTAAAGGAAACAGTGGAAATTCCAAACCAGTGGATTGCAAAGTCAAATAGTGAGCTCTTTACGTCGAATAAAGTGGAAGAATAATCGTTTTCAGCCGAGTTATGAAATTGAGTCAAATGAATTCATGCTAGACTCAGGATGTTTTTACTCGACCAGTGCATCCCAATGAAAACCCGTAGTTTTGAAAAAACCTAATGGAAAGAATAAAATGATAAACACTGCGTATTCAGTGTTTACCAATTGATTTCCCCGAGCATGTGTACAAGTCGACAAAGGCTGGCTGTAACATTACAAAGACGCGAATTGTTTAAAAATTAGGCTCCAAGACGAATTAACCAATAATATGCAGCACGCTGATCAGATATCCTTGCTGTAGACTTCATTTATTTGCATTTTTAAAAATATTTGAAACGTGAGAAATTAGTAAGGCGACATTTGTCGTGAGTTTGAGCGAACAATATCACCTGAACGTCCAATTTTTTTGTATCAACAATGGAAACAAACTCAACGTGTGCAGTAAAAATGCTGCCTGTAGCAGCAACTTCTTCTTGAACACCTGATTTATGTAAAAAAAGATCCCTCAGTGCTATGCAGAAATTATCAATCACGGGTCTGTGTCACGTATATGAAGTGTCAATAAGTTGTTTACTAGCTGAAGTAATTCCTGTTCGTTCACTTCTGAGAGGATAAGAAACAAAAGAAGCAGATAAAATTAGATGTAAGCTTAAGCCTCCCTAAACGCAACAAAATCGTTCAAAAGAGAGGAAGGAAGGAGAAGGCACCATTTAGTTTGGACTTGAGGGAACGAGGAATCGACGCACAAGGTGCACAGAAAAAGCAAGTAGAGAAAAAAGCATAGAAACAAGATAAGATGAAAGTTGAAGAAAAAAGTAGTTGGTATTGAAAAACAGGACAGCAGTGAACCTAGAAAAACTGATTTGCAACAAACTAAAATTTCTTCTATTTCAACATGAGGAAGGCCTACTCAACCTTTAGCTCGGGACCACACATATTTCTCCTGAAAATTGCTAATTTCCTTAGATACAATAATTGTACTCTCCTGAAGAGTAAGACAAGAAACAGAGTGAACTGGAAAATACAGTCTGAGTGGAACAAATGTCAACAGAGACCTATATCCAAATATATGCACAAATGCGCGTAATAATCAATGAATCCGATTCATTTTAGGTTTTCTCACTGCTACAGACGACATAGTAGAAGGAGAAGTGATGATTCCGGCAAACGAAAATCAGTTGCGACGAGTGTAACGCTGCAGCTTCCGCTATCTTGACACATTGACCGCGATACGACTCACCGGTGGGTCGTATGAGAGTTTTAACAATCTTTTAAAATTAGTGGTATTTAATGGACTCGGTTAATGTTTGTTTTTGTAAAATTTCTAGCAACTTTTGAATTTATATTGAGTTGAATACTGAACTTCAGTTTAACCCCTCGCAGTCAATGTGTAAAACTGGGCATAGCAGGAACTTTTGCAGTGCGAACGTAGTTAGTGCGAGATTTGTCGCTAGTGAGCACTGGGGCTTTATGATTTCGCGCGAGAAATGACATGCATATAGTAGCTGAAAGCGTGAAGGCAAATTTGCCGAATCATGTAAGGGAGTTTTTCGTTTCTGCTTCCATTTTGCACGTCTAGAGCGTTTGAACGGACGTTCGGACCTGTCTTGCATGCTGCGGTATCCGCCCAGTTCTATGTTTAATAAACTTGTTACTTACATGCAAAGGTCACTGAGTAAGACACTGCATAGGCTTCAGTGCCTTATTAGAATATTTCATGTAAATACGGCGCATAGCGTACACTAACGTACGATACGCAGTTACTTCATGAAAGAAGGTAAATAAATATTCCTGTAGTTAAAGATAACTATTTATAAATGTAAAAAATTTCGGAACAGTACAAGCTTCATCAAGCAATTGAAAATTTATGCTAGTATAGCTTTCAATGAGACTTCCGCACGTTGATTCGAAAAAGCTCGTCTATTAAGAGTTCTCTACCAACGAGGAGTAAAACTGTTCATCGCAACCAACGGAATGGCATCGAAACTTTTACAAGGAAGCCGTCGCGTAGTCAGACCTTGGCAAAGAAATTTTACACATTTCCACAGAAAATTTCACAGTTTTCTTCAACACAGGTCTTCATTATCTTACGTTTAATATACTCTTCATGGTCAAACATTCATATTTATAGATCAACATAAGAAATTTGTGCATTACGCATTATACAATGAGAAATTTATGCATTAAACTGTACTTTACTGCACACGCACAGAGAGCACATCGACTAGCAGGTGAAGGAACGAGCACCACTCAAATTGAAATTTGGTTTACTTCTTAAAATATGGCGAGACAAATACTTTACTATCACATGAACGAGCTAAAGCCACAACTTTTCTCAAGTCGTACTGAATGAGGAGTTTTTGAGTCATACAGCAATGCTAATCGAGGTAGAAGTGATTCTCATTTACCTGCGTACTAACATCACCGAATTCTATGAAAGGATTAGATTAAACTTCGTGAATAACAACAGACTCAGCACCGAGAAACGTCCCAAAATAAATAAAACAATAATTAAACACTATCCCTTTAAACCTAAATCAAACAGTAAAAAATGACTCGTAGAATCATTGCAGAAATTATACGCGAGGTAATTGTACTTTACGACCTCCATGTCATGTCTTACGCATAAAACAAGTTCATCGCTTAACCTCAGAGTCAGCTGAGGTAAAGAAAAACTGAGGACAAGAAGAAACAGGAAAGAAATTCACACGCTAACAGACAAGAAAAATAGGCCCAAGACAGGCATGAAATTCACACGCAAAACATAATCCGCTTTGATATTGTTCAAAAATTGAATAAGTAAGCCATAACATTCGTTGACAGTTACGTTCACAGAACACGTATCTAATGTACACAGATAAAATTAAAGTGCTGAAAATGATTGAAGCTTATGAGGTCTTATTCATCCGAGCACAAGGGGCTTCACTCGACGCATAGTCGTGTGGGCGCTGCGGACGCGTGTTCAGACCTCAGCCAGACTACACAAAAGCAGTCGACTCGGGTGATGCAACTATTCAATAGCCCAGAAAATTGAGACATTAATTTCTATCGGAATCTAGATATAAAAGACGCAATGTATGAAGTGAAGCTTCAATTTCGTGGCTGTAAAAGAATCTACAAGAAATTTTAAACTGTACAACTCAAAACGAGGTTCACTCCAGGGCATGAAATTTACCAAGTTAAGAAATAAAACCTTTTTTCACTGAAGACACCCTGACCCCACATCATACAATTGACGGGATTTTACTGAGTGCGGCGGTTAGTATATGAATGAATCTAAGTGGCTATCGTTGCAGAACATCACCACTGCCACTGCTCTGATGTTCAAGATTAAATAAATTAGACGTTCATTTAAGCCTCCCTACTCGCTAAAAAAAAAAGCGTTTCGAAGAGAGGAAGGCGCCATTTAATATGGAGATGAGGGAACGCGGAATCTATGCAGAAGGGGCATACAAACAGTAAGTTGAGAAAGAAGTTCATGAAACAAGATGAGAGTTGAGGAAGAAAGTAGTAGATCTGATCAACAGATGATGAATTTTAAAGCTTGAAAGTTGATGAGAGGGAACAAAACGAGACTTGACCACGTCTAGGGTACTTTTTTTAACATAGTTTAAGGACCCTCATTGAAACGAATGGTTGGGAAGCCGCAGAACGCAGCGAGCTCCAGTGCAATGCGTCATTAGCTCCCCAAATTTACATGACGAGAACGTAAGTAAAATTTATGCATAGAATCGTATCGGTGGATTTTTTTCACTGGAGAAGTATTGATTTTTTATGCGGCCAGTGCACATCAAATTCCAGTAACCTTACACGCTGCAGCGACATCTAAAGGAACTGAAGCAGCACGTCACGTGAACGTTCAACAGAAATCGCAAATTTTCATAAAATGTAAGCTTTAGAAAGCCTTTAGGGTACAAAAGTCTTGACTGAGCACAATAGATAACGTCAACTTACTTCACTGACTATTGCTGCGTCAACAGAAACATGGCGTTTTTGAGCACTTCGATGAAACAAATTAGATTAGATTAAAGGTTAGTTGAAGCCTCCCTAACCGCTACAAAAAAAGAGCGTATCGAAGAGAGGAAGGAGGAAAGCTCCATTTAGTATGGATTTAAGGGAATGCGGAATCTATGCAGAAGGGGCATAGAAACAGTAAGTTGAAAAAGAAGTTCATGAAACAAGATAAATGTTGAATAAGAAAGTAGTAGGTATTGAAAAACAAGACAGCAGTGAACCGAAAAAGGTGGTCCTCAACATAGCAAATGAAATCATTTCAACAAAAAGAAGGCCTACCTAACTCTCAGCTCAGACCCACACACATTTTCCCCCTGGGAGCGCTAATTCCCATAGATACAATAGTTGTATCCCCCTGAGGGGATTAGATGAAACAAATTATTTAGTCAACAATGCTCACGGTGTTCAAAAAATCAAACAGAAGAATCACATTCTTTTCATACTGATATTCAACCAAGTAGTAGTAAAACCAGGATTCTAGCGCTTCAGTGGCAAAGACTATAACGCGCCGAAGATCACAATGTTCCCAGTGTCCAATAAAGTGGTTGATTTCCAGAGAGTTCACGTACGAGAGATAAAAACTGTTTAAACGGACAATGAGTCAGGAAAGCCAACATTGAAAAAGTTCAGCTCAAAGAGCCACGGATTCATAAAGGCTGTGCACTATCGTCAAGCGACCTATATTATGTCTATAAGATGAGCATCAGAAAGAAAAGCAATTAATGAGTCGAAATTAAAAGTGCCACGGGGAGGGTCTCCCAGCATACCCTCTAAAAAGGCATCATGGTGTGAACGACAAAAAGTCCTTCACTGCCCAATGCTGCAGACTGTTTTTCTTGCGGGCTCCTGTGAGCTACATGGCGGTTCGAATTGTACGGCAGCATTGCTGCTGGAACCGCGGGCGGCTGGAACCTCAGCGCGCCGGTTGACCAGTGAGGCAGTCACGTGGAAGCAGTCGCGCTGAACAGTCGATAATTGCTGGGTGTCTGAGAGACGTCCTAACAGTCACGCTGACGAGTTTTGTGTACACACTTGTGCTGTCCGCATACATCGCGCTGTAGCAGTTGCACTAATGCTCGTCTTTCTGCCGGCGCTCTGACTGCGATCCTATTTATCAGATTTAACCGTGCAATACAACAAATTGGGATTTTAACAAATCTTAAACGTGGGTTCTAATAAAATAAACTGTGCTTTTACTAAATCTGTTACATTTGCAAATAAATTTATAAACTTCCTAAACTTTTAATCAACACTGGTGGAAAAGAAAAGTGGAAAACAAGAAACGTAATATTTTACTGGTTTGTTGCTGTGGCCCTTGACTTGAAGGCTTGGCCACCTGACGGAAAAAAGTCAGGGGCCCGGTGACAATGGTTATCTCTAGGCAACGCAGGGTACTAATGCAAGCGGAGGTTGGCAAGGCTCGGGCATTCCGCTAGCAGGTGGCGCACCGTAAGCGGCACCAAGCAGTCGCCGCAGAGGGACTGAGGATTCCGATCAATGAGGTATTTATGTGTCAAGCGAGTATGCCCGATTCTCAGGCGACACAGCAAGACTTCGATTCGTCGGTTACGGTGGCTCGAGGAAGGCCAAGCTCGAACGGAATGCTTGTATTTTCGCAACTTGTTCTCATCGATGTCGTCCCACTGCTGCTGCCAAACGTCATTAATCGCTGCTTTGATTAGAGGATAGAAATCTTGGCATGGGACTGCAGTATTATGGGGAGGCATGGCAGAGCCCGCAGCTTGACGCGCGGCTTCATCCGCTCTGTCATTGCCGCGCACATCAACATGCCCAGGCACCCAGCACAGACATGCGCGCTTCCGAGTGTGGGAGAGTCGCGCGAGGCTGCCGGAAATTTCAGCAACAATCGGATGCTTCGATTTATATTTTCTGATGGCTAGAAGTGCTGTCTTAGAGTCTGATATTATTACATATGGTCCCCGGATCTGACGCTCCTCTACGATACGTCAGGCGGCGAGAATAGCGAGGAGTTCCGCAGAGTAAATTGAGGTTTCGGGATGTAACCTGTGCATCACCGTTTGCTCCTCAGTGACCGCGGCACGCCCAACGGCACCGTCGGTTTTTGAGCCGTCCGTATATGTCTCGACAGCATCGTGATGATTTTGTAGTAGATGATCAGTGAACAGGTGCCGCAGATATTCAACCAAAACTAGGTCGAATGGAGTTCAACTAAAGGTTACATCCACTCTTGCAATGCTGCACTGCAATTGCCATACCTAAGAAAATGGCCGGAGACAGAGGACCAGAGAGATTCGAACACATGGAAGATTTTGTTTAGATTAGATTAAAGGTTAGTATAAGCCTCCCTCGTTACAACAAAGATGTTCCCAAAAGAAAAGGAGGAAGAAGAGACCATTTAGCATGAAATTAAGAGAATGAAGAATCTATGCACACGATGGGTCCCTACACTCTTCGCATAGAAACAGCATGACTGGAAGAAATGTATAAAATAAAATAAAAACTGAAGACGAAAGTAATAGGTGCTGAAAAAACGACAGCAGTGACCCAAAAAAAAATTGTCCTCGGCGTCACAAAAAAAAATATTCTATTGTAAGAAAAAAAAGGCCAACCTAATCTTCAGCTCGGGGCCTCACATCTTCCCCTGGAAGGACTAATTTCCATACACACACAAGATGTACTGCATCTCTACCGAGGGGATAAATAGAAATGTTCAAAATTTAAAGCCCACAAAGAGTGTTTATATCCAGTGAACGCAACACTGAACAGCACGACTCCATATTATGGTGCGTACGCTATAATATTGTTGATGAAATAATAAAAGTCAAATCTCTTAAACGCTTGAGGGAAGGGGTACTTATATGCATCACATCTAAATCAAAGTACAATCACTTAATAAAATTGCACAAATCACAACATTTATGATGAAACGAGTTCAAATAATTTCAGTGCTTGACACTACAGCCAAACAAAGAACCTGAAGGACATTGAGCAACTACCCACAGCCAATATTGGAAGGCACAAATTCACAGTTAAGGAAGTTCTTAAAATTACGTACTAAGCTGGGACAGCCAGCCCAAGATCTCCAAGAGTGCTTAAAACAAAAATAAATAGGAAAGCCACAAGGTAAATGAGTAAATATGTTAAAGACGTTAAACACACAAGCGATGAGTTACATTAAATAAATAACTTCAAGTAAATAAATAATCATTAAGCATACCAGAAAGCACCAAAAAGCAGTTTCTTACAAATTAAAATTAGGCAAAATGGGAATATCAATTCAAATCGAAGGTAGTCTGACATCCGCTGAGTTTCCACAGAAAATGCTACGCAAAAGTGGCAGCTGCGGGCAAGCCATCATTGGGCACTCTTCCCTACAACATAAGTGAGTGCTTGTTCACGCCAGATAGATTTGCATCCGCTTGCAGCGTGCAACAAAGATCGCCCTAAGAAGCAAACCATCTCGATATGACCGACTGCCTTGAAACTCTCCGCAACTAAGATAAGAACCAAGAGCATGTAAATATCACAGTTCCACAGACAAATTGATTCAGGGAGCAGGACTAACACGCAAACTAGCTGCCTTATAAGAGATGATAAATATCCAGGTAGCCATACCAGATGAGGGCACCATTCCAGTAACTGGACCAGGTAGGGGCACCATACCAGTAACTGGACCAGGTAGGGGCACCATTCCAGTAACTGGACCAGGTAGGGGCACCATTCCAGTAACTGGACCAGGTAGGGGCACCACGCCACGCACTGGACCAGGTAGATGCACCACGCCACCAACTGGACCAGGTAGGGGCCTCCCGCCACTAACTGGACCAGGTAGGGGCACCACGCCACCAACTGGACCAGGTAGGGGCACCACGCCACCAACTGAACCAGGTAGGGGCATCCCGCCACTAACTGGACCAGGTATGGGCACCACGCCACCAACTGGACCAGGTAGGGGCATCCCGCCACTAACTGGACCAGGCGCGCAGATCAGACACCCCCGGTTTCTGGTACACGCAGCGCCCAGCGATGTAGGTGCGTAAGACATCAATGGAGCCAAGGGACGCGCCCTCGTCCGCCAGCATGACGAAGTCCGCGTCGGCTCCGGCCGCCAGGCTGCCTTTTGTGTTCGCCAGGCCCAGTAGCGCAGCTGGGTGCGCCGTCGCTGCCGTGATGGCCTCCTCCAAGCTCGCACCCGCGGCCTGACGAGTCAAAGTTTAGCAGTTAGTTTAAAGCTTCAATTCCATACGAAAGGCGGGTCCTCAACACCGAGAAAATAAAAGAGATCATTTAGTAAGGAGTAAGGAAATGCGGAATCTGAGCACGAAGTGTGTTCCCAGATAGGATATTCCGCGTATAGAAACAGCTAGTTAAGAAGGACAAGGAAGAAACAACAAAAAAAACAGTAAAGAAGGTGGGATAACTGGAAGAAGCAAAGTGAGCATGAAAGTTAGGAGTCCTGAACGTCTATCAACGAGTGAGGTAACCTAACAGTATCTCCCTTGGGGGCGCCAGTCCCCATAATTGAGTCGAAACAAACCTAATGCCTATCCTATGACCCCGGAGAGGTGCTGAGCAATGAGCAAGTATAAGTCAATTTCTTCCGACAAGCCCCATCAGAACTTAAAGCACAACTACAGAATGCTGTGTCTACATGTACCAACAAAGACCGCAACAAATACGACATTCAATCTAACAGTGACTGCGGTGTGGCCGCGGCGCATCCATACTGTCACATCAGTGACAGCTTTCAATAGTTTCACAGAACTGATATGTGGACAGTGACCATCATAGATAGATTGAGAACTAAGGCAGTTACTTATATGGGCGGATGCGATCAGGGAATGCTTTGCGTGAGCTAGTTAAGTGAACAGTGATAGCTAAAATGAAACCCACCAGGAGCAGATAACGAGACACTGACGGTTAATAGGTAAAAGAATAAGCACAATTAAATTAAAATTTTAAGTTAGTTTAGGATTTCCTTAGTACGGCAAAGGTATTCCAAGGAGAGAAAAGATGAAAGCACCATTTAATTTGAAGATGAGGGAACGCGGAATCTATGCACAAAGTGTGTTCTCGCGCAAGATTTCCCGCGCATAGAAACAGTAAGTTAGGAAGGACATTACACAAGGTAAAAGTTGAAGAAGAAAGTAGTAGGTCTTGAAAAACACGATAGTTGTGAACCGAGTATAGATGGTCTTTAACAGAAAAAACACAAAAAATTCCAACAAAATTAATGCCTACCTAACCATAAGCTCGGAACTTCACACCCTCTCCCTAAGAGCACCAATTCACCTAGATACATTGGTTGTATCCCTCTGCTGATATCAAACTTGTAAACGCCTATTTCATCAAAGGCAAACCGTCTCTAAGCAGCAATAATGAGCACAGGCTCCTCAATGAAATGCAAATATATAATTATTCAGTTTATTGCTTTTGTCATGTACCAAACACGGCTTTATATTACATGAATCTGTACATTTGAAAAATTTATGGATTGTTTTTGCATCTTTTGTTTCCTCATTGCAGGACTGAAGTCTGTCAAAGTGACCCAGTAACAGTTTAATGAACTTGAATCTCACGTGAGGAAATTAATTAGTTAAGTTGAACTTCTGCTTTTTTGATGAATTCTTTACGAAGGTTCGGATGTTTTCTAATGTGGCTTTATTCTAGGAATTTCGACGTTGAAGAAATATACCAACATCTTGCATTTCTTAACTCAAAAGTGAAAACCCAAATACCGCCTTTTAAGACTTTTTAAGCGTGCTTGTCTCAGTGTGTGGTATTCAACGCCAATTCTGCCCGGTATAGACACAGACGTCGCGAAACACATACTGACACGCCGCAGCAAGACACGGACACCGGAGGAACTCAAGTTGGAACCACCAGTAGAGGCCATGGGAGCCTGGCGCCAACCCCACACCTTGATGAAGCGCCGGATGCACTCGTCCATGGTGGCGATGCTGCCGGCGAGCGTGGAGGTTCCAGGCAGGAAGGCCCGCCGCCCCCGCACCTCGACAGCGAGCTGCCCGATGTTGTGCTGGCCCTCGCCCAGCCCCAGCGCCGCCATCGCGTCAGTGATCAGCACCAGGCCTGCCATCACATCAGTTACTGCACACTAATTTCAGTTTCATGTGATAGTATTACTCTAATACCACCATTCTCCAGGCGTGTCAGATGTGAAAGCCCCCTTTCGTAGCACTAGAGGACAGCCATAAAATCAGCATCAGCAGGGCATAATCATACACTATTGGGCTAAAGAGTTTGTTGCACTCTGGAGAAATATAACTGTAATTGAAAAAATTAAGCTTACAAATTTATTGGATTATCTTTCTCATTGATTACAGCTATCTCTCTATCAGGCAAGATTCTACAAGATTTTGCAAACTATGTAATGTAACGATGAGCAAGTTAATTCTACAAAGAAGGAAAGGGGTGTTGAAGCTCGTGGCTACCTCTCCGATTGGTCCTATAAATTTTCGAAGGAATGTTTACCAAGAGATTGTGGAGGCCATTCCATACGAGAGAATTATCTCTCGCGATCCGTACAAAAATCCTGCACTACACGCGACCGGTGGATGCGAGCGTCGTCGTTTTGGAGATACCGGAACATCACGAAAATAAAAATTTACAGATGTTCACTAATCCCGAGATTTCATTTTGTTGCTAGAAGTAGTAGTAGTAGTATTAGCATTGATTTGCTAGCGCTTCAGTAGTTCGTACTATATCGCGCCGTAGGTCTCAATTAAAAGAAAAATCAAGCTTCACATCATTTCAACATAAGCACACTACATAGTCGTTGTTCAACGCTTGTCACGATTATCATTATGGATAACACAGTAACAGCCATCACAAAAAACAAAAAAAAACGCTTTATTGCCACCCACACTATTGTCATCTTTTAAGAGCCCCAGTTGATCTTCGAAACGATCACCTACCGGGCCACGCATATTCCGCAAGCACAGGACAGCCAAAACCCCGTAGGGGATTTCAGCTGCCCACCCATTTATGGCCGAGCGCCTTACCCACGCTGAAACCCCCCGAGGCATCTACGCAGCGCGCCCGGCCATATTGCAGTTTAATCATCCACATCTCAGACGTGAAGACGTACCTTGCTTAGACTGTTCTCCTTCTGGTTAAATTTCAGATATCAATTTGCACTTCTCTAGAAACATTTTAAGTGCCGTTACACTGAAAGCTGAGCGGTCATTTTCCCTGAGCATTCCGGTCATTACATCCTCATCAGGACCTCGCAGTCTCGGGAAGCATACATTCCTGGCAGCAGCATATCGAGGGCACTCAACAAGAAAGTGTTTGACAGTCAAGGAACGCGGCACCGCTCACATCTTGGCTGCGGCAGCCGCTTCATCAAGTGTCCGTGCGTCAATCGTGTATGGCCAATACGAAGGCGGCAGAGTATCACTTCCATCCGGCGAGGACGACAACAAGACGATATCCACTCACGCACGGTGGGTTTAATACTTCTCAACTTATTATTAATGGTTCTGTCCCACTCCTGTTGCCACAAACTTCTCACTGCAGCCTTTATCCGAGGGTAGTAGTCTCGGAACGGGACCATCAAGTTCAGCGTTTCCCCAGTTGTCTCCGCAGCTTGCTTAGCCTCCCGATCAGCTCTCTTTTGTTGCTAGAAAAGATTGCCAAACCTAATCCCGACCATTTTAAACTTCCCCAGGTCATTATACTGCCTCCTGTAACGTCGGAGCAATGCATGATGAGTCTTCACGTTTCATGGACTTCCCGCTTCACTCCAACTCTCGACATTTTCTGGACCATAATCAACCTCCATTTATCTGGCCATAAGACCAGTTTTCATTTCTCTGAAGTCCAGTCTTTATGGACTTTAGTAAATTGATGCTAATTCATTCAATTAGCTTTACTGACTAATAAGTTTGTTTCTTGGTAGCAGCATACCTCCTGAAACCCATTTCTACCAATTCTCGGCACATGGTAAGCAGAAGTTTTTTAGGACCTACATACGTTGAACACGTTAGTCAACTGCTGAACTCTTTCAGTTGGTCCAGCAGCACCAATAGCAAATATTTAAGAATTTTAGCTCTGCCACTGTTACCACTGAATGATTGCACTTTATTGCACAGTTTTAAGTGCTTTGGCCATCATTTGAGACACTTTTCAGGCGGATTTCCCAGGCCTGTGCAAACCTATATCTTGTGGAAATCAAATTTGTTCAAAGCCCATTTACATTTTACCCGCGTGCAACAAACTTTTTGGCCGGGCAATGTAGCTAAACGTAACTAAAGTTCATCTCAAACAAGCAGATTTACAAGTGATTCAGATTTGCAGCATGCTTTAGACTTACTTTCAGTGCTGACATTACTTAAACGCAGTTTTGCATACCAAGTCAAACAATGTACCTTTTCATTACGATAGAAATCAAGTCAAATCATTATTTTAACTCATATTTAAAAATATAATTTCAAATAAACGCCAAATAATAAATGTATACATATAAAATTAGCATAGCTTGGCATTTTGCTCATATCAGACCACTTTTTTTTAGAAAATTTCCTGCAGAGATGGTGGGTCTGAGTGCACCCACCTCCCCGTTTCAACTCAAAAACTACACTGCGACCGTCAGAACGTTTTGCCTCGAGCTTCACAAGATTGCCTCGGAGTTGCAGAGAAACCTAGCACGAGCGGCTGGCCTGCAGGAGTCACTCACCGTGAGGGTGTGTGCGGTGCGCTATCCTGAGAGCAGCGGGATGAGTGTGGATGCCGTCGGAGATGATGCCGTAATACACAGGCCGGGGCACCACCTTGCTGGTCAGCAGCCCCACCAGACCGGGGTCTCGGTGGTGGAACTGCACACAACAAGCCGCTCACACCACTACTTAATATTTTCAGGCTGTATTTCGTTTGTAGAGGCGTTGTTTCCTATATGTGACCTTTTCAATTATAAATGGCAACAGTAAATGTAACAAAAATTCAACACACGGATTATTTCACATATTACAGAACAATAGATGCTGTAGCTAAATTCAGCATTTTAGAACATCAAAAGCTGATAAAGACTTCCTAATTAGCCCACATGATTGAAAATTCAGATAAGTCATTCATGTATCCTAGTATGGTAGGCAACTGACCAATTACCAAGCTCCTTCTGGCCAATAAAAAGTCTGCTGACAAAAGAAAATCAGTCAGAGGTCAACCAGACAACTCGACCTCTAACTCATCTTCATTTATTGCGTCCATTGGTGGGTAGACAATTTAAGAATGTTTCCAAGTCAAAAATGAAATTGTGAATTAGTTCAAGCCATCCTAACCACAACAGACGTGTTCCTAAGAGAGGAAGGAGGAATGCACCATTAAGTATGGCATTGAGGTTAAGGGGAATCTGCAAACAATGAGTGTCCCCACACTCTGTGAAGAGAAACAGCAAGATCACAAATAGTTTATGACACAGAAAGAAAGTTGAGTACGAAAGTAATAGGGGCTGAAAAAGGACACCAGAGAACCGAAAAAGATAGTCTATAACAAAAAGGAAACAAGAAAAACTATTTTATCTCGATAAAAATTTAACTAACCAGAGCTTCACATCTTCTGAGGAGTGCTGGTTCCTCGAGAAACACTAGTAGTCTCTCCTGAGCCTCAACACTAGTTCTCTTTCATAAAACAGCAAGAACAGCATCCACATATTAGCAGCCCCTACATTCCCTAGTTTAGTTTCTGCACTTTGTAAGGCTTGCAACGTAACTGAACAAAGCGCTAGCGACATCACGGCAATATTCTTTGATGTCTTGAATGTCAGATCTAAAGCAAGGACAACCTAAATTGAAACAAAGGATTATCTCAGACGTCTAAAAAAAGTGCAGACAATGAATAGTAAAATTGAACCTCACTTTAAAAAATCACTTAACTGGTAAAAACTTCCGTGTGGCATGTATAAACTGTCCCAACTCGAATATAAAAAATTACAAGTTGTTCAAATTTTACAATAGTATCCACATCTCCTTATATAATTTAAAAACAAGAGCACTCAAAAAATAACCTTTGCTCATGTGGAAAAATTGACCGCTTAAAACATACTACCTTCCCCTAATTGCTGGAAGGGGAATCACTAATCCCTAATCACTTGCTCTAAAGTTGTTCATTTGGATGGCAAATTTAATATCCAACTCGTTCAAAGTAAGCTTAATAGTTTTCTTGAATGCCTAAGCAAATCATCTCTGAGTACACACGACCTACACAATGATGGAGTCTGTTTATAACTACAACAGTAATAGGCCAGAGCAGCCCAGCTGAACAAATAGCTCACAGGCAACATAGCGTTGAACAAGTGAGTGATGAATGACGCTCCTGCCACCACCGCAGCTTCCCCCTGCTCCAGATTGGCGCTCGAGTGTCCTGCGACAATAGGGTTGCAGCCACCGTGGTAAACAGCACAATGAAAACTTCTCTATGTAATTTAGTAGTAAGTTGTCGAATACATATTCATTTCCTTATTAAATTACACAGAGTTGCAAGTCAGCCCAGAACTACATTGAAGGTATAAATATGAGATCATTTTACAATTTGTTTTAACGGCAAGCAGCACGACAGACATGAGGGAATATAAGTCATTCTTTCAAAGATTTCCTAGCCGAACAGTTTAAGCTCAACCAGGCCTCCCTAGGCTACATTCTACAATCATTCACGAGCAATGCAGCACTGAGCGTCGAAGACCTGATAACCAATCGTACAATATGGTCATTTAATTTTTTTGATCTAGCACACAAGTATGAACTTTGATTAGATCCAATACTTAGATAAGAGCTTCTTGATGCAGAAATTTTTCATCCATTCAACAGAAAAGTTGTGAAAATAGTGCTACAAATATAGTAACAGTGTTACAAAATTAGCAGTAATTGATGATAACCTTACAGCAGCTATTGAAACAAGAATTTCTTTGTTTTGACATTCAACAGTTATTATTGTTGATGACACCCGGAGCCCGGTCCGACACAGCACCTCGCCCGACAAACAGCACGGGGCCGGGAGGTGAGAACCGCTATAAAAAAATTAAAAATCAGCCGCATCCTGCAGCAATGTTTACTCGGAGGTGCTTTGATCCCGCAAATGCAGACACACAGCAGTAACTAGTACTTCAATAACTAGAGTAAATATTGAAGCAGTAGTTTTTAACCTGCTTATAACGTGGAGGGCGCAGCTGACGCAATAATCGAGTACTGGTGGCCGTCCTAATGTTTTGGGATACGCTTAATGCTAAATAAATTCCACACAATACGACTTTACTATTTTCTACAACCTACTGCACGGAAAATGCATTAGAAACCAATTCACCTTCAACTCTGATGGATACAAACAAAGATATACAATCTGTTCATGAACTGCTCAAACCTTAAATCCATCATTGCATAAATTAGTTTCTTTAACATTCACTTTGCACTACTCACAGAAATATGCTGTCAGTCAATCGCTTGATCGATTCAAGATATAACATGAGATGAACATTCTGATGTTTGCCCAAGGCCTATCAGCCACATAGCATTGTTTAAGAAAAAAAAGTTCCAGGATGTTTGCTCTTAACACTAAACAATGATACAGTATTTGTACACACATCGAAATAGATTGCATTCATCACATGTGTAGGATGAATAAAGGTGATCTACAGTGTGAAACTGTAAATTTATGTCAGACTGAACAGCCAACACCAACAATGAATAGGAACCTTCGAACTATCAATAAGATGCGCTTTCAAACAAACCTGCACATAAGGAGTGCCACACTACACAAACAAATTATCTACCACAAGTGATACAACAATTAGACTGTTTCTTACGGTTATTACAAAGGACACATTTGAATGTGTGTGCTTATGAGTCTGAATATAAGTCGAGTGACTTCTGGGTCAGCCGATAATCAATGATATTATGTTCAACCTAGTACACTCAATCCCGTCACACACTCGATTGATCAATGAATTGCTTTGCACTCATATCGATGCTTAAGTTTAGAACAAAAGTTAAAATCAGCCACATGAGAACACTATATTCTAAAAAACACTTAAGATCAATTTCATTGAACATGGTAAATTACCTATCAAGTTGAATAACATAGCAGAAAATTTTTACCTTGAATACCTCCTGTCAGTAACTTTGATAAAAATAAAGATTCAAGATTCGCTTTGAGATTTTTGTGTGATCTATTTTCATGGATTTAAGCAGGGATTGAATTCCAAGTCTTCGTTCCAAAGAAATGGCCTGTGTTGAGACCGTGCTTTTGAATAATAAGGAAATATAAATTTACTTTGATTTCGGGTTACATAGCCATAACGGCTAGTTTGTGTAGATAAGTTTAAAATCTTCTTTGCCTTTATTAGTTAACATTTTATACATAAAATTACATATTGGGTTCTACAGATATCCAAAGGCTGAAGTATTTTCGAACTTTTGAATAAACCACTCGTGTGAGCACCGTATTCTAATTTTCTCACCACTCTAATGGCTCTATTTTGCCACTTTCATCAGACAAATACGCATGATAATCCACTACATGGCATTTGTGAGATGAAAACAATATGAAAACAATAATATGCGTTGCAAAGAAGGCTTAGGCCACCCACCAACTGACACTACGATGCCCCTCTGAGCGAGAGAGGAGACCGCGTCCACCATGCCGGGCAGCTCCGGCGCCAGGGTGATCATGGCAATGTTGTCCAGTGCTCCATACACCTCCTCCAGCACTGACGGGCCCTGACACACGTACACCAAATTTAGGTGCTCAAGCATTCCAACACTTTATTTCCATAATAAAAAAAAATTACAAGTTCTAAGACTAGAGTATATGACCTACAGGAGAGACTCTACACAGCTCTTGCTCTTGAAAGATTGCCAAAGCAAAGAGTGCCAACCTGCGTACCATCAAGAGAGTACGTAACTATATTTATAATTGGAAATTTACAAAGCCCACATTCTTCTAATCACTCACTTATATGTTATTAGAATTAAATGTTAAATTTGTATACAAACTTGTCTACATAAGCTATGGTAGCAAAATATCAATTGTTTCATGATGATAACGTTGTAGAATTAATGCAAGGGAAATTTAACTTATTTAATCAATAATAAATTCAAGAAAGGAAACAAATGCAACAATTTAGAAAACAAAAGATCAAATAAATTGAACCCATGGCTGTGATCTGAATAATATAAAAAGAATAGGTTCACAGGAGAAATGTTAACAAGCAAAATGGGTTCACTTCTTTCTCAAATTTCTGTTTCATCCAAACTTAACACCTGAACTTTTAGGCCTAATATGAAATCAAAATATAAGTTAACAAATTTTGTTAGCAGTTGAATCATAAAAAAAATGAAAGGTGTAGTTCCCTTCTCAAATCTTGGCAGAATTTTTTTCTAGCCATTCAGATGAACACACCTACAAAATGTATTAAAAAAGTGAGAAAAATCAGGAACCCCAACTACAGTAGACACATTTCAAGTACACCTAGTTGAGCTTGGCTGCACCCACTTGAGCAAACGTGAGCATGTGCTCAGGAGGATGAGCTCCTTTCTTCTCAGGGTTGATGAAGGGACCCTCGACGTGCGCACCCAGCACAGCAGCGCCTGCAGCACTGCCAGGCCTCCTCTTCAGCTCTGGCAACATCTAAAATGGAGACCACTCAGCTGCATGCAATGTCAATCACTAAGTTGTTGGCTGAAAAAATGTACTACACAGTCACAACCTAAGGAACGTATAATTTAATTGCAGGACTAGACAAATCAACAAAAAATAAGAAGAATGTGATACATTATTATGAGTTAAGAACTTAACAGGATCTGAAGAATTAACAGACTTTAATGGAAATAAGCATGCCAGTACAAAGTTTTCAGAATTTTTTAGGGAAGCCATTTATACTAGTTTTGATAAAGAAGCACGGAGTTTAAGTTGAGTATCCTGTACACTCAGTAATAATTATGCGTGCACCTTGCATTTCAATTTCCTAGAGTGTTTGAACCATTGCACACTTGCCACACAAGAAATAATGCATCTCACCATGATTAATTAATGGGATCAGAATCAGGCTTTCTGATTCTGAAGAGAGTGTAACATCCTCCTCTTTTTTGGGTCTTAAATGAAATATTACTGTAATTTCTCACAAATTATCAAAAATGAAACCCAGTAAATGTGAACTTTTCATTGAAGCATTCAGTGAATTAGAAAGATGTGAGTGATTTCCTAATGTCCTTCAGAAAGGACTGTGGGGGATAAAATAAGGTTTAAGAAGAAGGTTGCATATCATATGGGTGAGGTATCTAAGTATGTCTGGTGTAGGGGTTTTGTGATTGCTTAGTTGGTTTCTTGATGGTGTTCCAATGGCTTACTGAGTACCTACCCAACTCATTGGAAGTGGGTGTCTGTGTGTATTTGTGTTGTTGGAGCTGGCATTTGGTTTGTTCAGCTTTGGAGGCTGTAAAGGTAATTTGGAAGTTGTATAACACAATAAAAAAAATCATAAACATTTTAGAAATACACCAGCAAAATAAGAGTACCTGTTTATAAATTTCCGGAGGAGATGTGACCAGCGTGGGACAGAAGGAAGTAACACCACTGGCCAAGAGGCCTTTCGAGACGACACTCACAGCTTCCGAAACTTTGGAGGGGTCGGATGAAAAGTCATAGCCATACCCACCTGAAGAAAATATTAGAAGTTAAAGTTTTGAACACATTTTAATATTTATTGATTTAAATTTATATTTGAAAAGTTTTTTCCATAGAAGTTAGTACATATATATACTGTATATTTTATGCCAGGAAGATGACATTCCAAATAGTTCTTTCCCCATGATATAATGCAGCAGCCTGAACTAAAAATCAGTAACTGAATTTAGTTATTACATGCACATAGAATAGTACTATGTATCTATATATCTGAACTGACATTGAAATTTCAAAATGAGTAAAATTGCTCAAGGTATAGCTCTAGTAGCTTACTCATATTAAAGAAACATTAGTAAAAATTGTACTGATGCTTAATGGTAACATGCAGACAGGATACAACTCACAAGCAAATACAGATAAGAAGTGGCAATGAAAGTGCTGGTTTTGTAGTTAGCCCACATTAAAGATTAGTTAAGTTATTTCAGGCCTCCTTAACCACAAAAAACATTCCAAAGAGAGGAAGGATACAGGCACCATCTAGTATACAGTCAAGAATATACAAGTACATATATAGTCTATGAACATGGTGTGATCCCAGACAGGATCTCCTGCTCATAATAATAAAGTATTAGTAGATCCCAATCCCATAGGAAAATTATATATTAACAAAGTGAAAACAAAGGAATGATAATTGTTTCCTTAAATATCCAGATTTAATATACAATGCTAGGATATTTATAGGTCAAACTGTTAATCAGATTATTTTATAAATTTTTAACCTTGTAAATATTACCAGTCATTTCTAAATGAAATTAAAAATAAAATTTTGCTGTTGTAATACTGTAAATGTTCTATTGAAAAGTCTATATCTTTTAACATTTTAGGAGGAATTCTAATGGACTGTCAAAATACTTGATTTAAAAAATACTAAGTTGGTCTTTATATGGTTAAGATGCTCCACAAATATGTAGATCATGACCAACTTCACACAACGTGTGGATTGCATACCAGTAGAAAGCACCATAGTATAAGAGGCATATGAAAAATAAGCATCAACTCTGAGATGGAATGCTCATTTTACTTGCCAGACTTGCACAAAGCATTCTTATTTTCCAGCTGAAAGTTATGTTTGCACTTAGGAGAACCAGGTGCAAATATATGGATGCAGTGAAAGTACAAGCAACACACCTCTAGCACAGCACAAGATGACCTGTAAAACTACTTTCAACAATAATAAGTTTACATGGCAGTATAAAAAATTAGGAGGGGACTACAATGACAACATTTTAATTGTGTAATTTTTTTGACAAGTAACTTTTGCATTGAGAGAAAAACGTGCACATTTTTTCCAGATTAAGTTATATTAACTTTGATCAGATTTATAAGTACAAGTGAAAAAACAATAAAATGATAAAACAAATACTTGGAATAGTTTTCACTTATATTAACATCCAAACGTGGGGTTCTGCAAGATGAAAAAATTAATTCAAAAGTAATTAGGTTTGAATAAATTATTTGGATCTAGTACTAAAAGGTTAAAAATTTACTAACATTTATAGTACACACATATCAATTAATGCATAGTAACTGGTCTGGAAAATGTATATCACATTACAAGTTTATATTTTCTGAATAAATAATGCTGGTTCACTAATTCATGTGGGTCAAACAAAAAATAAATACAGCAAAAGCCTAACCCATATAAGTTAGGGTTAAATAAGATAGATTAGACAAGAATAAGTCAGATTAGCACATGTCAATTTTTTTATTTGCTTTTAGTTATACTTCATGTGGGTTAGATTAGAATAGGTAGGGGATTGGGTTAGATTTGAGTATATTAGCATAGATTAGATAATGTAGGGTTAGGAAAAGCTCACCTATACTAGGATAGAGTAGGTTATGTCAGAATATCTCAGGTCAAAACATGAAAGGTTAGTTAAGAATATGATGGAGTAAGTTTATTTGGGTCAAGGCATTTGAGTTAGAACAGTAACTGCTAATACCTTCAAAGGGGTAGCTACCATTACAATACAATTAATCATAGTATTCCTGTTGGTAGTGCTAGATGAATAGAATTAAAACAAAATTCATGTCGTAGCATAATTTGGCATCAAACACCATTCAAAGATAATTTCCTAAATTAACATGACTCATACAGTTCACAATTATCATTATGTCCAAATATAACTGAGCAAATTCAAATATTAATGAGTAAATAATCCTACAAAATGAAAATATTTCTAATATAAGCCAGTAAACATGTTAAAACAAGCAGCAATACCCATTTCTGAAAGTTTGAGTTCAATTAGCTGGTACTGAAAAACTCAACCATGAAAATCGACTCACATCAAGATAACGATAACCATAAAATTGAGAATGCTAAAATATATCATCTCTCGCTTACCATTGATTTGAACATCAATGAAACCCGGGACAATGAGAGCGTTATCGCAGTCTACAACGGTGGTAGGCATTCTCTTTTCACAGTAAAATACCGGCTCAGGATCCAGTATTTTCCCATCTCGTACCAAAATTTGTTGCTGTGAAAGCACTTTTCCATTTTGTAGTTTTCTACAATTACGAAATTGAATAGTTACTGCATTTTCTTCGTCCTGAACACCCATTGCACTTGGATGGCACAGCTTATAACAGCTGATCGGTTAAAGTGCCATTAAGGTCAAGGATGCCACCAAGAAATTTTCGAACACCAAGATCGTCGCTTTAAAAGCCAAGAAGCTATATAAAATACCTAGAACACATTTTCGATTAAAAAAAACATTTTACTGCCGTTCACATTCAAAATTAAAAGTATAAACGAATTCAAAGTGTTGTAAGAACTGTACAGAGATAAAACCACACTTTATGTTTGAAATTAGATATAAGAGAATCTAGAAAAGAAGTAGAACGTCGTATTTTTACCAACCGATCAATCTACATACTCAAAAACCGTTTTATCGCGGGATTACTTTTTTTCTATTCCACGAATAATATTGAAATATCTTCTAAATTGAGCACACAAAAATTTCCCCAATCTTAAGATCAGAAAAACTTTTAACGGAACCAGATTTTTCCAACTAGTAATTCGAAGAACTATCGTTTTCACCATGGTATCATTTTCTAACTATTACCATCTATGATTGCAATTACATATAAACACTTTGTATTATGTAAGCAGAGGAAAAATTCAAAGAAGGAGCATCGCTTTCAGATGTTTGACGTGTATAAATACAGTTGTTAAAAAATGACTCCTAGTTGAATTTAATCATTTTTCCCGGAAATTTGATGCAATTAAAACTTGTAAAGAAAGTTTTCATTCCCATCCCTGCAGAAATATTTCTTTGCGTTGCTCCTGATGAAGAATATTTTTAGTTCATGCTTGAGAAAAATTCACCCGTTCAGGTGAGAGATGGGAGATAGCATTCTGGTAAAAGAAATAATAGTCATAGAAGCTTTAGTGAAATCCTTGAAAAAAGTTCTTACAAAATTTTTAAAATGAATTTAAAATCTTTAATGACCATATTTAATCAAATCTAATCTTCTCTGCTATTTGATTCAAATTGGTAGGGCAATTTATAATTTTTATTGAAATGGATGTCTTTTCTGGACGAAGCCATTATCTAATCAGCTCAGAGCACGACTACATCAAAGTGCAAGGTCAAGCGAGCAAAGCCAAACGTGCAAGGTCAAGCGTGCCAGGCCAGATGAGGAAGGTCAAGTGTAAAAGGTCAGCGGCACGTCGGTCTAGTCATACCATGATTTCCGGTGCTGAAATCATGGTATGATTTTTTTCCGGTGCTGAAATCAAGGTATGACTAAGCTGGTTACAAACTAAGGCCTAAATCTGACGGTTTCGTGGCCGTAAACATACCGACTGGTGCCGCCGACTGTAGATGATTATGACGAAACGTTACCATTTTGTCTCCGTGTGACGGCGGCCTTATAATAGGGTCGACGATGGCATGCTCAAGTCGCACAACTTATTTGGGCCCACAAGAACTGGAGTGCGAATTTTCGACCGGTCGTGGGAACGCTGATTTGAACGGTCTTTTTCTCTAGAAATAGAGTAATTTTTGAACTACGTCTTTTTAGAACTTCATCTTAGTCGCAAAATGAAGCCCTTAAATTCTTTGTTCGCTCAAGTGTAACAAAAATTTTTTCCTCGCCTAGGAGAGCTCCCTCTACCTCCCCACCCGTTGCGCCCTTTCTTTGGAAAGCAATAATTTTGATTTGTTTCTAATTTCTAACCTATTGCACAAAAAAATAATTTAGCCTCGATTGAGAAGTAAAACCATTTTTGACAGGAAAAATAGTTCATAATTTTATTTATTCATCAAGAAGGGGTGGGAGCGTAGCTAAGCTTTACCCCCACTGTGCGGTCCCTTTTTCTGAAAACGCCCATTTTGAACCAGTCGTAATTTCTAACGTATTGCATCTAATAATTTCGGTTTAGTCTCAATTTATAAATGTATTTTTTATAACCAGACAAATAGATCATAATTTTTTTTATCAATTTATGAAGGAGGTGGGGGAGGGTCCCATTGTTGTGGAAAACTAAGAAATCAGTCGTCCGTAACAATGAGACTAAAATTTGGACTATAAGAAAGCCTTTAAATGAGTTTTTTAATTGACTCTATCACAGAATCACACCACAAAATCATACAGTACCACTCGCAAATTTTGCACCACTCGAGCTCGGAATTTGATTGGAAACTGAAATTTTACCTGCCAGTGCAACGCGAGAAAGCGCTGGGATGCGTGTGGTTGTCTTACAGCGTGCTATATTGGAAACAGTGCTAGAATTTTCAGTAAACTTGAAATTGTTTTCACCTGATTTTATATTTATTTATGGAGATAGTAGTTGAGGCTCAATTTCCTCTCAATATTGAAATAATTTAGGAAATTTTACAGACACATGCAACGAAGTTAAAACACTCAAAGCCCAGACTTCATACACGTTATAATATACCCATGATTCGATTCTTTTCAACTGATTATTGAGTGAAAATCAAGTGGATCTTTTCCAGATAAGCCCCCACTAATGCAACACATAAGTTCACTCGCTTGTAACTTTCGAAATAAAACACAAATCTACTTCAAATTACTCTCAAACGAAAGAATGTTTTAATCTTTTGTTTGAGAGTAATTTGAAGTCGATAGGTGCATAATTTCGAAAGTTACAAGTGGGTGAACTTATGTGTTGTATTAGTGGTGGGGCTGATCTGGAAAAGACCCAATCAAGTTTGAATTCTAAAAATTCTGTGCATAGTTCGACCATATGGATTATTGTTAACATTTTACTAAACGTTTAGAATGTTTTTGAACCCACAGATTGCTTTCTTTATCCCACTCACAGACACTGAAACACTCGACCAAATGATATTCGACTGGCGTGGGTTTTGTCGCTCAAAGACGATTTTTCATGATGCTATTTTCGTGAAGGTCTTCGAATCAAATTTTTATTCTCCCTTCTAACAGATGTTAAATCTAAATGAAACACGAGTGGCAGTTTCCAAGCTTAAAACTCGAAATACTCTGTTTTGGAAGGAAGATTTTTCTATTTCTCTTCGAAGCCAAATGTTTAAAGGGAATCCAAAGATGCTGAAAGTGTGGATCGATGCACGACTGAGGTGGAAATGAGCTATGATACTTTCCTTTCGTTTTATGACAGAAGCTTATGCGCGCTTGCAGTCAATTTTATTGTGAGATATCCTCTCCGCAAGATTTTAATTTTGGGTGATTGATAAGTCTAAGAAAGTAGCTTTTTAAGATTGTACATGTTGCGTACCAGAATATTGGCTATTTTGTACGTATTAGATGTTGATGTGTAGTGCACTACAGATTTATCAGTAACAGACATTTGATGAATAGTGTATTTCTTTGGGGCATAATATTTAGATTACACTAATGTTGAACTACTTATCTTAAGAGGTGCCAAATTAATTAAGTCCAACTGATCAAATTATCGCTTAATAAATATCATAAAATTTTTAAATGATAATTTCGTAGCATCACGCTCTGCGATCTAATGTGAACGAAGCACTTATTGGACGTTCTAACGAAGAATCTTTCTCATGAGCTAGAAATATAGAATAAAATTTGGCAAGTGGAATAATCTTAATTGACCATTTTTGGGTTGCTACCCGACCCCATGCCTTAGACATCTGTCATTGTACAATTTTCTTAAAAACCGCTTGCACTCTTGAAGCAAAACAGAACAATAATTATAAATTTCTTCCTGTAAATCTCGTGCTCCTAAGGAGTTTGACCTTAAATATCTTTCAGAAATCCGCCTATGAAATTTACCTCAAAGAAAAAAATCCTGCTATCGACGTTCATTTAATTTCGTACACCTGCTCTTGCGCTGCCTACACTGGGCGCTTCCTGGCCGCGCGCTGCCGTCACTCTTTACGATCAGGTCCGCACACACTCATTGCATACACGGGGCGCAGCTTATTTCCGTTCGGCAATGCTTAACTGAAATCCTGCGTATGATTCGTCCACTGAGCACTCAAGATCTGCTTAAGGTCGCTGCCGCTGTGATGGGTCGCTGTTAAATCCTTTTGCCAGCATGGGCTAGCTTGGAGCTTCGGCGCTGGCAGTGACGTGGGCAGAGGACAGGATTCATCACCAACGGTTTTAAATGAATGGGTATGTCTATTGACACTTGGAGCCTTTATTCAAAGTTCGCCCACAAATACGTTAAAACACTATCTTGGTCCGATGGGAAAAGATCCCAAACTCAAGTTTACATTCGGGAAATTAGAACGAATGAACGACTGTCTATCTTTACTAAAATCGAATCACTCCTTGGGAGAAATGTGTGTTTTAGGCATCGTCTAGGCTTGATTGATAGCGCATCCCGATTTGTATTATGTTACCTGAATGTTAATTATACTTCTTTCATTTTTTCTAGGTTTCTCGATGCAGGGGAGAGGCAGAAGACGAGATGATGTATTTATTCCTTTTAAAAGTAAATTAAAAATTAGTCTTAATAATTCTCCTTCACCACTATCGCAATTTGTTCAAGCAATGTGAGAAAAATAAAAATAGATGAAGCCTTTCAAGAAAATTTTGTGTTGACATTAGTCACGCACAGACACCAAAGTAAGAGTAGAGGAAAATAAGTTACTATCTATCACAGTTTTTAAGCACAAGTAATATCGTTTTAAAGCGAATTTAACTGTTTCACAAAAGTTTGACCCCTCGTTTATTCATGCTTTTTACATTGTCTGCAATATTAGGATTGTTTTATGTTCTTTTTCTTCATGTTACGTTGACTTTACCTTCGGATGGAGCACCACCAAAGCTATTGTAAACATATTAGCAAAAATGAACCCTGATATTGCTTAACAGCTAAGGAATACATTTTTTCTTTTGATATATTTGATTTTCGAGTCGGTTCCTGATTTAACAATTCATTATGCTGGGAGATTTCCTGCCTAATGATGTTCAGGATAATTTTTGAACACAATCCCTGATCAATGTTTCTCCGGCTGTTGGTTGATAATTTAGCTTGCTATAATGCCACCCCTTGATGTGTCCTAAAACTCGATCTATTCATTTCACGCAGCTACTTCGAGACCTGCTGTAATTCCGTGTCGAAGAGCCTTTATCGGCCTGCAGAGCATCGTAAAGTCGATGAAGTATTTGTAAATTTTACCTAGTTGAATTTGCCATTTTCTATACCCGCCAAAAATATGGCGGCACGTCGTATTGCAACTATACCAATTTTAGATTTAATGTAAAATTACGAAGGGTTTAAAATAAGAACTCGGTTATTCAAATTATATTTTCTGAGGCGTCATGGCTTGAAGTGATACCAATCCAACACACTAATAACAGAACAAAAAATAAAAATAACAGAACATCAAATGTACACACAATTATAAACAATTAAAAAACAACACACTAATGTACACACAGTAAATCTAAAACCAGATGAAAACGCTAAGCGTCATTTTCTCCTCATGAGTATTATTAAGTCCTTGAGGTAACAACTATTAATACTCGAATTAGCTCGTATAACACCCTAATGGCATCATAGCTGGGGAAAATTCACAGTCTGATAATTGAATATCTCCTGTTATCGACCGTTACAGTTTGGAAATGAAACCGTGACACAGCATTTTGTAAACATGTAACACAGCAAACAATACAAGAATATGGTAAGTTTGTATAAATGCACAAATAACACAATCAGAACTAACTTATTTTCATTTTTATATAACATCTGGTTGAAGTAAATAACGTTGAAGAATTGATGGATAGCTGCCAACAAATGTAGTCATATTTCTAATATTTGGGTAAAAGTTAGCATAGCTGTAGATAGCGTTCACTGACTACAATGCACATGTCTCTCATGTTAGTTCTGTTCATACGTCGGATGCAGTTGAACCAGAGAAGCTCCCTAACTCTCAATAAGGTTTGCATCACGCACATCACAAAGACATCGGCAATAAATTAAAATTTAATAACAACAACAAAATGCACGAGACGTGCTCTTCTTTAGGAACTCTAAGAATAACTTTGAACGTTCATAATAACTATATAACAAAATGATATATCAAAAACCCTCGAAATAGCTGGTACTCGAATTTACTCACCAAATCTCCAACAAATTCTTGACAAGAAAAAAAAGTTCACTCCTGTTCCAAAAAACGCTTGCGCGCTCTGTAACTAATCTACAGAATGCGTCTTCACACAACTCCATTTATCTTCAGATGGTCTCACGCCTTTAAAGGATCTGGATTCAAATTTTCAAATAAGCAATGAGGGTAAATGATATAATCATCTGACTCTGAATCTTTTCTCTCAACTCTGACTCGATAAATTATGTATAAAATTACGGACTTACTAACTCCAGCGCAAAGAACAGCCTACCACTTCAATCTTAGTATAGTTTATTCTCCACTAGTCCTACCGACTTTATATTAGCTGCGCTTGCCATCTCATGCAGGACCATAAGACCAATTATTAATTAAATGTGAATACATGAACACTTCTCTTGCGATGGTTTCTTCATTGACACATAAATCTTTACAATCGCCACACATATAAGAAAACTTGCAAGACTTAATGCTATGAAAACTGTAAGGGGCGTTCATGCAAACCCTTAACTTTTACCAGATGTGCAAAAAACTGTGAAACCTACTTCACACTCATAGAAAACATCGTCGAGGTAAAAAATAAAAGGTGCAACAAGTCCTAGTCGGAAGACAAGATCAAGTGTCCACCGAGTCCAATTCATTCGGAGGCAGCTTCAGTGCTGCATACTGGCGGTGGAGTCGCTGTCTGCAGAAATCGTAGAACTCCATCTCTCTTGTGAAGTTCTTCCGCACAAAGTCCTTCACTGTCTTTTCAACTTTGGGCTTATAAATGTTCTTATTTACTTTGGAGAATCGCTTCACTTCATCTGTAAAATAGGAGAGATAGAGTTATGGTTTTAAAGTAAAAACTTCCCAAATATTCCTTGAAACAGACACTATAGTAACCATTTAATAGCAATCAATTCTTTGCTCTGGTGCTCCAGCCCTAACTTCTCAATATGAAATTATCTTCCTGAATATCACGGATCTACCAAAAATAGTTTACGCAGTTTCGAAATAATTATTCCTTTGGGTAAAAACACCAAAATGTATAGAAAATAAATTTGTTCACATACTAAACATTGAATGAATAATTCCAGTAAATTTTCATGAAAACGAGTACAAAACAAATTGAACATAGGGAGCGTATCGGAAGACCCTGAAAATTGTTGAGGTACAGCTATTTCAGAAAAGAGAAAGTATTATCAACGTTCCTCGACTAGAGTATTTGAATGAACTCTCATAGTTAGTAATGAGCTGCATGATGACATGATCAAATTATACAAGTACAGAAATACAAAAGAGGAGCTTCATTAGTTAAAATTTGGCTACGAAAGACGTGGATGCGAAATAGAAACACACATCTCTGCTCCAAGTGCGAATCAAAGGAGCTGACTTCTATATTAAATATGGTCTATACTTCTGAATTCGTTGCAGCACAAAAGAAATAAGAAAATAAAGTGATCGCGTAAAATAAATGCGATTTAATATTTCTTGAAATAACTTCATAAACAGCTATCATAACCAACTATTGAGGGTGAGTGTATTGCTTTATCTGTTGTTGAGGGATGGTTTACCTTAAAAATAAAGATTCCAAGCTCTAACGACTCAATCCTTGAGTTAAATTTAATACCAACAAGTAAACTATCCGTTTGCCATAAATCCGAAAAGTGTAGAGCACAACTTAGTGAATCAGGCAGGATAAATGGGCTCATGTCTAAAGTCTAAACACAGAGTTTTAAGTTCATCGACCTTAGCTTCAGGCTGCTCGTGGCACACCAACACTATCAGATTGAATAACGATATTTAGAAACTAGAAGGCAGTTCATTAACCCGACCCGTCGTACCAGCTGATCAACTACCCACAACTTACTCCAGTATAGGCTCTTGGCTCCACTGAAGAACCTCGGCACGTAATGCTCGAGCACGGTGAGCGTCATGTTCATCTCCTCCAGAATGCCGACCACGGCGTAGTGCTTCTCCACGTTCTCCTTGGCCTTCTGCATCGCGTACTCTGTATTGAACCCCCTGCACATCAAATGCCCACTGTAAGTATTTACTAGTTCACTACGTACGGTACATATTGCTAGGAGACAAGGATACCATTTAAAAAGATGACAATAGTACCCGCTGCTAAGACATTTTTCCCGACGACGATTTCAATTTCTCAGTCTGTGGTTAAAGTTAAACCGAATTAATATTGCACGTGGTGCACGTAATAATTTAACTGACAACTGCCACTTGAATGAAAGTATTGATAAAAATGTAACTTTTATTATGACGACCATCTCCTAATAAGAAAATGTCAGAAAACGAACTAATCAGAAAAGTATCCAAACAATTTCCGACGTGATAAAATATTTTCCGCAAGAACGTCTAAACATAATGACCGAGCCAGAAAGGATAATCGTGAGAACTGGAACACCTGTCAAGAATACTTGTCCGTCACTTCCAAGTCAAATTGTTTGTGAGATTTACGGGAGGAATCTACAGCTCCTCTTGACTTTGAAATGCATTTAAAATTAATGAGTCATTTTAAATAGTTCTGATTTTGTAATAACTCTGATCGGCTCAGAAGCACTCGAATCTCCCAGAGAATGCAAATCTTGAAAATCATCTGCCTCGGAGATGACGAAAGATAAGTTTCTATAATAAGTATTCCAGATCTGAAGACAATCTTATGCAGTGCACTGAGCTCAAATCGCCAAAAATTGTTCGACAAACTAGCACAAATAACGCAAAGAATTTAGACTTTAGTCTAAGCAATCATGTTATTCATCTGGAAACTATGGAAAACAGTAATTTATGCATTTTTTCTAGAACTACATTAGGATAAATGCTATTTTCAAACCAAAATTGACGACATCATTAGAAAATAAGTCCTATTTTCGTTACGAGAAATTTTGTGATCTTATAAAAAATTTCAAGCAACCAAATTAAGTTTTGTGCCTCCCACGATCCATCAGTTCTTACATAGATAAATATTTATTAACTTTATTGCTAAGTTTCGCACCAGTTTCAACTTTCATCTGGAAGCTAAGCAGTGAAAGAGTTCTCTATTTTGAGGGGCATGAGTCAAATCAATCACCAGATACTTGATTTAAATTCATAAATGATAGATATCCAGCTGTTTACAATTATGTTTTTACCATGGATGGTAAAGGTGTAAACATCCGAAATTGCACAACTTCGCGGGTAGCGCACTCTCAATATGAATAAAAATCACAAACGCATTGTATAAAAACATTTACTCTTGGCATTCAGACCAGCTGGTTTCGACTAAAACAATGTCATTATCAATGAATACCATCTGTAAACAGAAAAAACATACATACCGTTTATTTAAAGTAGAGAAATATATAGCTGTCACATATAAAGAAATTCTAAGATATAGTGAATAAAGGAGCGGCAGATTGGCCAATATTTAAAACAGGCCTAAGTTTAAAAATGTACAATGATTCTAAAATTCGCAAATCAGTATTGGAAGTACAACCTAAAATTTTAAAATGATTCAGAGATAGAGGATGGTTGGTGTTGTCACAGTGCCTGTCTAGGGGATGAATGAGGTGCGACTGAAAGCGGGAGTTTGGTTCGGAAAGATTTGAATCATTTTAAAATTTTAGATTGCACTTCCAATCCTGATTTGCGAATTTTAGAATCATTGTACATTTTTAAACTTAGGCCTGTTTTAAATATTGACCAATCTGCCGCTCCTCTATTCACTATATCTTAGAATTTCTTTATATGCGACAGCTATATATTTCTCCACTTTAAATAAACGGTATGTATGTTTTTTCTGTTTACAGATGATATTCATTGATAATGACATTGTTTTAGTCGAAACCAGCTGGTCTGAATGCCAAGAGTAAATGTTTTTATACAATGTGTTTGTGATTTTATTCATACTGAGGAGTAAACATTTACGATTTTGAACAAAATACCTACTGAAAATTATTTTTCGTTCACATTTCGATTTGGGCGTTATGAATTTTTACATTTCGTTATTGGGTTTCCGTACTTGTATTGTTTTGTCACACTCAGGAATATTAGAACTTTCTCTATGGCTTTACCCGAGAACAGGTTATTTATTTCGTTTCGGTGGCCCTATTCTATTCTTTACAGTCACAAGATCTTGAAAAAGCCTCGCAGAACTCGTATTGTTCATTATTTCTTGCACAAATTCAAAAGTAAATCGAATAGAGCTGATCAAAAAGAAATTTTTTCTACCCTTAAAAACCAGGTAAAATTCAAAATTTCACTGAGAAGATAAATTCACTGCTTGCTCGGGAGGGTAGACCACGAATCAGCATTTGAGACGTTGACACCAGCTGCTCAGCCTCAATATTAACATCACTTGACCCAGCTCTACTGACGTGCATTCGGTGTCCTGTCCGCAGAAAAATTCCGTGAGCTGCGCAAAGTCAGGACGCTCATCGCCCTCCATGTACTGGCACTCTCTGTCTCCGCTCATCACGCAAGTCTCGTAGTCCTGAAAACCATCCAATTTTTGTTCAGGTTGAAAGAAAACGCAGCGAAAGGTTTACTTTTGAAGTCAAATAACATGTATCAATGAAGAGACTTCTTCGTTCAACGTATAATAAATAAAGGCAAAACCAGAAAGGCAAAGAAGTTATTAACCTGAAACTCCTTACTCATCACAGATGTAGAGGCGGGAACAGAATAGATAGAGATATCGGTCATTGGGTTTTGTAACTAATTAAGAGAAGGCATTTGAAATCTATTGTCAAGAATACCATATACCAACTTAGTTGGAATGTAGAATCTTTTTGAGAAACGTGTTTTTTTTTGTACTAACCTTTCTGAGCCACTGGGAAGAAGGCAAAGGCAGCTCAGGGAAGGCTTGCTTCCTCTCGACGAAGTACCACGGCGCTCTCACGTAGTAATACCACGAAATGACACGCTCCACGGGGTCACGTACCATGTTCACGTATATAGGCTGCGTGTAGTTGTACCTGGAACACAAGTCAATGGTATGGTCAATGTGGTAATCTATTTTGACAATTTTAAAAGGAGAAGATAACTTGAATTCAATAACTTAATTCTCCTGTTCTCCTGGAATTCTTTCTTACGTTCACACTTGTGTACCAATAACGATCAGAAAAATGGAAGGGAGTAATGTTGCACAAAACTTACTCGGTGAAATTAACGTCAGAGACAACTCACTTGGTGAAGTTGACGTAGCAAACATGCTTTACGTAGACCGACGGCGGTCTGAACACGTCCACGAGCTGCACCAAACGTTTCTGTAACGAGAAGTAATAATTGGTAATAACTAGTAGAAATAAGTATAGTGAAATTGTTACTAGAAGTGAAACAAGATGATGAAATGGTTTCTAGATGAGAAACAAGGAGACGAAACGGTTCCTGGTTGTATCACTTTACACTGACGCTTTCTTGAAAGAACTGAGATTATGAAACATTTTCTGCTTTAAAGATAAGGAAATACAAAGATAAGAGCTGATAAAGAAATCTATGAAACGGTCTCAACAAATGAAATGGATATGAAAGAAACATTGGTCGAGAAGAAGGCAATAACGTGTCTTATATACTGAAAGAAATAGTGAAACTGTTCTCAAAGTGAGAATAAAAGACGCTCTTGGCTCTAGAGAAGAATGAGGCCACGGAAACAGCACTGTTTCTCTAAAGAGAACAAAGTAATGGCATGGTTACAGCAAGAGAACGAGGGCAATCACACACTTTCGAAAATAGAAACGATTTTTCAAGCAAGCGAAAAAATGAAGAAAAAGCTGCGATGGAAGTGAAACGATACAATTGAAGAATTTCTGGAAATGATAAAATAATTTGATCTTTGAAGGCCAGCGATGGAACGAAGTGTACGAGTCCGTGTAACGTCCAATCATTGCAATAACAACGTTTTGTTTAGTCGGTCTGGATAGTTCAACTGCATCAACAGTTGTTACGAGCCTACTAATTATACATGCATTCAGTCGCTTCATTACATTAGAGTTGCAGTAGGTTAAACGTAATTTATGCTAGGCTAGCCTAGTCTACTGGCAATTAGGCGATTTGCTTTTAATTTTCGAGCAAATCTATCTCAGTTGCGCTACAAGATAATCTGAGATTCAAGACTCGCGACGCACTGCTGCTCTCACGAGGAGCACAACTTCATCGCACAAGTACCACCAGCGTCAGAAAAAAGTCATCAACGCTGATAACACTAAAAATTAAAACCTAAACGATATCTTCACCAGTACAATTATCACTTCAACAGACATGGACTATAACAGAAATTTTCATTTATACAACTACGAAAAGCGCCTGTAAACGATAAGTATTGGAATATGAAAGAAAGAAATAAAAAGATAGAAAAACGTTTAAAAAGCCCTATGTACGATACGACTGCTGCTTTGCTATATGCAGGAAGTACGCTAGAGAAAGATGAAAAAGAAAACACATTTATTGATCACTTCATTATTACGATTGGGTTGTACCTATGGTTTTTAAGCTACTCAACCTAAAGAGGAGTGGGTGAGTGGTAAGCAAGCCAGTCTAACTGCGAATAAGACCAGCATTTGAGTTTTCAATAGCGAGCTCTGTTGTAGAAAAAGAAAAATGAACTACTTTTCTTTTACCGTGAAAAATTATATATCATAAGAAAATTTAACAATTTTTCTTTTTCTTTTATTTTTGTCTCAGCGACGAGTAGACAGGAAAGCCTAAGTGTAACGAGCGTCTCAACACTTCCAGTGCATCCACCAAAAGGAACACCTTAAGAATTCTACCTACCGACTTGTGAGGAACGCAAAGCCTTCAATGTACGAGAACAGAAGATTTCAGAGCATCCCCTTGGAATTCATCTCCTCCAAGACGGAAGCCTATGGAATCTTGTTTTCATATATTGAATACTTGAGTATTGTGCTCATTTAATGAATCAAATGCTTGGTTCAACAGATACAGAGAAAACGCACGCATACCATTTTATCCTTGAACTGTCAGCAGATGCAGGCTATAAATAAGCATGATGTAGAGAGTTGTAAGAAGCGTAAAGTTTTGCTAGCTGACTAAACGTGCCGTGAAAGAATGAACTACTCTTGCGTCGTTTATCGTGAAGGTATAAAAAGATGCATTGTGCCGAGTTTGTGTTATTTTGTCTGCAGCGTAGGAACGAATTACTTTTCATATTGTAAAACCTGAATTATTTCACATCCAGTACAAGGACGAATTGGTTTGTAAGCTGCGTAAGATATATTTTTCAAATACACTATTTATAACTCAAAGTACTTTGTATGATGCAATCATTGTGCACTGACATTTGACTAGGGAGACTCAAGCAGATAAAAATGGAAATTTCATTATTCACTGCAGCAGTATGTGTATACAACAGCAGTCAACACACATTTACAGAAAGTATACAGCCCCGAAATTCTCTGCTACAGTTGAGGTCAAAGACCGCGGACGCGCGTGAAGTCATGACGCCACCCAGCGGTCATAATTTCAGTAATGGAGGATATTATAAAGGAGTGCATGCATCAACAGCTCTAACTGCTCACTTGTACGTAATGTTTACCTGCGGTAAAATATCAATAGCAACTGGAACATATCATATTAATTTTTGTAGGTACATGTACAGCGTGACAACAGCGTAATGAAGTCGAATGTGTTCAATTTGAAGTTTATGGTCCGGATCTGTCTCTCAACAACGCCTGTCACGATGAGCAGGTACCACAAAACGACGACAAAGACAAATACATCACATAACTGGACACCCGTGTGACCGCTGCGAGCGCTCTTACATTGACAGCATTAGGGTCCAATTGTTTGTGAGGTGTGCACAACACAGGGGAGTCTCCTTCCGTACGGGCAGTAATCTGACTAATTGCCATCCAACTCGTCTATAAGAAAACATTATTTGAATAGAAACCCTTTCTTTAAAAGTAAAAACTAAAATTTTGGACTCAGCCCCAAATTCGTGTGATCTCCGCATTTTAGAATCGATGTATATTTTAAAAAACCGTCAGTCAATAAATAAATGTGACACGGCGGTCAAACTTTCCCATGTTTATTGAAATTTTCCATTACTTTTGTTTTATTATTGTCTTTTTAATGTCAATGTTTTATTTTCGGTTTATTAAAAACAATTAGAGCTTAGAAAATGATTTTTTAACACTTTGATTTAAAAATTTTCAGAGCACTACAGACAGATTTATATAGTTCGAAACGTTTGTTTTTATCATGATATTCTTAGCTACGTTGGTTTTCCTTTATATCTTAAAAGGGAGATTTCATACAAATCAGCCTATTTCATCTATTACTGGACTAGTATGGACACCGTAGTTAACTAAATTTCCTGATGAGATCAGACAACATCAGCGTAAATCCTCTGGGGATATAATTTTGACTTAGACCAGTTCAGTGATGAGAATATCTGAGATTTGTGCCAAAATCGAAACTTATGCACCGCATGAAAAACAAAATAAGGGATCTTTTGCCAATCCTGTTGATCTTTAGCAGGCTCAATGAGTCCCATTATTTGAATTAAATCTGGGAACCTTGTCTATCTCAGCGAAAGCCTTCCGGATTTTGCAAATCGGTACACTTTTTTCAGCATAAATCAAATTTATAATGGTAATTGAAGGAACGTACAACAAAAAAGTGAAAGGAAATTGATTTGAAGATCATCTCTAGACGACCTGACTACGCACAGCTTTAATACAGCTCACAGAGTCCAAATTAAAAGCTAGAAAACTTTGATACGCCTTAATAAGCTTCGTTGGAGGGATTTCCTAGGACGCTTACCGAGCAAGTTCCAGAGACCCATGCATTTCATCAAGCGCGTGAGCACTCACCAGGCGGAGCTTGGAAGAAACCCCAGAGTGACTGTAAAATATTGGCGTCCATTGACAATATCACTTCCTGCCGGTCTGCCTGTCTATCTCATCAGTCAAGTAAGCTCTAACCGAACCTTTGATCCTAATCATAACAAAGCGAATGCTATCGTTCTCAAGTCTGCAAAAAACGCTACTGGAAATTGAACTCTTCCAGTTGCGGGAAGTTCACCATCGCTCACCTTTAGAGCGACCATTTAGACAGAGGAAACTGAAGAAGAAAAGGCGGAAATTGCGTTGCAATAATGCAAGTCAGCGCCTCATCACCTGGTGTTAGGCATAACAAAATTAGGCGAGGCAGATTTCTCTTCCTCCGCCATAAAAGTTTTGAATGTGACCCACATTGCAATATAATTGGAGGTGACCTGCAATTCTTTAACCAGGATGCATTTGATTTTTTGCTCATTTCACCAACATATCCATAGAATGACGTGCATTTCAGTATGCGTACGACAGAGTCAGCTTTTAATGGAGGAACATAAGTTTTACAACTTATTTTATCAATAGTTATATCAGTGATTTGCAATTCGTTTAGAGAATCATGAGAAGAATTCACCGCACTCGATCCAACTTTAATGATTAAGAAGCTATTGAAGAGCGGCAACGGAAGCAGCTGTTCATGCAGTGAGGTGCAGCAGCTCCGCTAACCTACTTAAGTTGGGCCGAAAACTGAAAACTGCAGCGGCGCTTTCTAGCGCGTGTCCAGACGGTCAGGTGCTCTAATGAAACTTACTCCCACGCCTCACGATGGAGTACGGGAGGCTCCCAAGTCACCGTGACCACAGAACACAATAGCATTCGCAGAACGATCGCTAAATTTAAACCAGTCACTCATTTGCGAATCGTCAGCTTCACTGAGAGTAATCAAAATTGAATGTTCGCATTAAGTTATCCCGTGTTTCATTGGAAAACAAAAAAACGGGAATATTAATGGAATTTCTCGATTTTTTTCCAATCAAATTCGAATCAACAGCGAGCATGGAAACTCATTTGACAGAAAAGGGAACAAAATGCAACATGTCCCGACCAATCAGCAAACAAAAATTTTTACATGATGAAAGCCGGCAATGATACGAGTACCGCAGCAGCGTGTCAGTAGCAGCGCGCCAGTAGCAGCGCGCCAGTAGCAGCGCACCAGTACCGCAGCAGCGCGCCAGTATCAGCGCACCAGTACCGCAGCAGCGCGCCAGTATCAGCGCATCAGTACCGCAGCAGCGCATTAGTACCGCAGCAGCGCGCCAGTAGCAGCGCACCAGTACCGCAGCAGCGCGCCAATAGCAGCGCGCCAGTACCGCAGCAGCGCATCAGTACCGCAGCAGCGCGCCAGTAGCAGTGCACCAGTACCGCAGC